>PVKH010001967.1:0-28572 GCA_004027955.1 Chaetophractus vellerosus
CAGTTTCTACTCTTTACAAAGCCTTCAATAATATTAAGATCCACCCAGACTGAGTTTCCATATGTTATCCTAAAAATAACATCTTCCAAAGGTCCTATTCACACCCACCTGAATGCAGACTAAGCTTAAGCACGTACCTTTGCTGGCATACACAATTCAGTCTACTGCAAAATCTGTGGAGGGTTTTCTGTTCAGCTCTTTCTGCTCCTCTCTACTACCTCATCTCTACATTGTGTGCCCTAAAGTAGATAGCCACTTAGTCTGTGCTCTCACCTTGGCCATACTGCTCCTCTTCCTTGTTCTTCTTGACATTCAATACCAAGACCATCTTTCAGGGCCCCAGTATTAGTATAATCGATGGTAACTTGTCCCTAGTAACTTCCCTTCATGCTTTGAACATAATCTAGAAAAGAGGCCACTTCTCCTCATGTTCAGTGTGCTTTCTTTGGTTAATTTTAAAGGGACCTAATTTTTGCTTTTCTTCAGATAGAGTGTATCAGCAGACCTCAACCTTTTATAATTAACAAAGCATTGCAACTGGCATACCATGGCATCTATAGTCGTCCAGTTGTTCACCAGGGATAGGATGATAACGTGTTGCATTATTCCATATTATCCCATTGTTTATGGAAACATTGTTGAAAGCTAAATCACTTGGCAAAGAGATTATAAACTCCCAGGTGTGGTTGGGAGTACTTGATAGACTAATGCCCCCACACAATTCTTTCTTACCAACAAATGCTAAAGCAACGATTGCGTACATCATGCCCACCCACCCCCCATTTTGCTTTTCCTGCTCCCTGCTCTATGGGTTATTGAACCAAAAAGATTTATACCAAATATTCATCACATTTATTCAGAAATTTGGTTCTCTCCCTCTCTTTTCATATTTTGATCTTGTTCATATTGCTTTTGCTTCTTTGTTACCATATAGAACAGCCTATATTCTGTTTTGTAGAACTGAACACAAAGAAGATATGCTTGTCAATTGGGCTGGCTGGAAAATCTGTGATTAAAAATTATGTTATCCATTACCATGGAAAATAAAAGTGGGAATAATGCTTACTGACCATTTTTGGAAACAATTTCTTGCTCATTACTTTCTTAAAAAACAAAGCCTTAAATTGCCATATTTTACTGAGATGGCAACACAGAGCAATTTGTATATATGCAAAAAATCCCATTATTCATTTTTCTCCAAATTAGTTTCTAAGAGTCTCTACATTGAAGGAGTGCTAGAATTGGTAATTATTATAAGATGTGTTAGTTGGTGTTTTGCAGCACAAAATCTCCATGTTGTTAAGTTGACAGATAACTATCATTGCTTTTCATTTTCCTATGGTTAATGATTGCAGCACATGAGCTGCAAAATCAACAACACGAACGATTATTTCCCAGTGAAATCAATGGATCCAACTTCTATTAAATGTGACCATTCATAAGTGAAAAGCATTAAAATAATGAGTGCTATTGGCAGAATGGGGACTCAGAGAGCCCCTCAGTATCTTTACTCAGGTCATATCTGGTTCCAGTCATATACACAATCTCAACACAATGAACCAAAGTTAGGGACACAGAAGCAAAAGAGGACTCAAACAAAAATAGTTCTCTGGGAGGGCAAAGAGTTGTCACAAAACCCAAAGAAAGTGTAGCATTCCTTCTCCTCTGCCCCTTCAAAAAAAAAAAAGCTTTAGGACATACTGACAGTAGAGTATGCCATCATCTTGGAGGTATGAGTGATATTAAATGTCATCAGTTTCAATCCCTCAAATGATGCTTTTGTTTCTTCTACTGTGATTTCACCAAGTATTGTAACATACTTCCAGTGATGGGGAACTCACTATCTTTCCAAGTTTCCCCCAACAGGAAAAGACAGCAGAACTAAAAAAGCAGCAAAGTAGTCCTCTGTTAGAATAGTGACAATTGAGTCCAACAGTTACTATCTCAGTGAATTTATTATGCTTTAAGAAGGGAGGGCTTATTTATGAGCTACATTATGAAATGCTATTTTAAAAAGTTGACATTTTAAATGGCATTTTATGGAATGAAGCCTTGATATTCTATAAAACTTTCCCATATATAGTAACACTTCCTTTGTTGATAAGGTGAAAATAAAGCATAACTACATTGCTTTCAAAAGCAAAGCTAGGTCTCACCATTGGGAAGCATCTGCCCCTATGTCCAGTGAAAGAGACATTATGTTTATGAATGAGCAAAATGGCATTAGAACTTTCAGGACTGGGATCAAGAGGGTAGGAAAAAACAAGGTGAAAAATGTCATTTTCAAGTGTACTGTCATGATCTGCGTTGACCTACTAGCATTTTAGCTCTGATGTCATTGGCATCAAAAGCTACTTGACACATAATGAGGACAGCTGGGATTGACCTATTGAGGATTGTAATGGAATATGAACCAGAGGCCAGCTCAGAGCTGTGTCTTAACTTGGCGAACAGCCTACTTCTCAAATGCTCCATACTGCTTCTGAGAGGGTTCAGGAATACTAGTGACATCAGTTAGAATATAGTATTAGATTTAGGAATCTGACCAGCCTAAGGGCAAGCATTTCTTAGATGAGGTCACCAGAGTTATATATGTATAACTCCAAAGGGTAGACTATCTCTCCTATGTTAGAAAAGTAAATTTCAATTTAATGTAAGGAGTATCTTTCTATACAATGAAGCTGTTGAAAAACTGAGTGGGTTGTTTTATAATAAGAATGTATGGTTCCTGGACATGATAAAAAAAAAAAAGAATGAATACTATTACTGAACAGTTTGCATGATTCTTAGATGAGCCCTGATAGGCCCTTCCAATTTTGGCATTGTATTCATTCATTCATTCATTTATTCATTAATCCATTCACTTTAAAAATGGAAATACAATGAGTAAACTTACGGAGTTAAACTATAGTGTATAGGTTAGTAGAAGACAGAATGTGGGTTGAGAAGGGGGATTTGATGCTGAATGTATGTAGAATGTTTAATAAGGTTGATTGTAAAGATGTGGAAATGGAGTTGATGGTCGCACATTATAATGAGTATAAATAACATTGCTGATTTATAAATATGATTTTGGCTGAAAGGGATAGTCTAGAGAGGTTAATGTTAGTTGGAAGACAGCTAAAGGAAATTCTAGAGACTGTATAATACAGTGAGTTTGGTGGAGGATGAGGATTGTGGTCAAATAATAAAAATATAAGAATGTTCCTCTATTACAAGGATATTAAGAATATGATGATATATGGGAAAAATACAACTAATGTAAGTTATAGACTATAATTAACAGTAATATTGCAACATTTTTGTAGCAAAGGCAAAGAAAGTACTACAACTGCTAAAGGTCAAAAAACAATGTGGGATTTAGTTTTATAAGATATGAATATGATCAAACTTTTTTTTCATTTGCTTCATTAACAAGGAGACCTTGATCATGTTGTTTAACCAATCTGTGCTCATGCATTCATCTTTCAGAACACTGGAGAAACAATTCAGCTTATTATTAGGATTAAATAAGATAAACGTGCCTGGGCAGGATTTTTTAAAGTAATGCTTCCATAATTTGTTAAGCTACCTTTGTCTGTTATTTTATATTTGAAATTGAAATAAAGATTTAAAATCTTGATTCTCTGATTACGACACAAAATGGCATGCTTATTGTTTTACTATATCCTTAATATAAATCACATACATATTGTGAGAATCTAGAATTATGGAAGTAAAATATATGTAAACACTCAATCTCATTTTCTAGTCTACAGAATCTCATAACAACCAGTCAATTCATTTCATTCAGTCAGCATAAAATTAATTTTGTACTAATTCCTGGGCATCATATAGACAATATATTATGCTGATTGGCAGCATTTTACAAATTTGGTTCATAGGTTTGTCATGGTGTGATCCCTTACTTCTTTCAGCCTCCTTTCAAATCTCATCTTACTTTCTTTTATTTCCCTATGAAAATGGCACATCCCCACTCCATCGCTCTCTATGCTCTTAGCCTGATTTGTTTTTCCTAATGATAAATAATTTTTCACAATTCTCAGTTTGTTTTCTGTAAATTCCACCGGAGTATGCATTTTTACTGTTTTATTTACCTCTATCATTCCATTCCTCATGATAATATCTAGCATATAGTTCATACTTGTTAAATACTTGTTAAATAATTGAGGAAATGAATGGATGAATGAGTGAATGAATGCCTGAGTTGATAAACGGTTTAGCATATCAATGATGTTAGAGAAAAACAGAGCTCCCTGGGATCCAGAGACTGATAATTACAGGCAGGAAGTTTATTGAGAAGGCTGGTGGTGCCTTGGAGGGGGTGAAAGTCTCTATCTCACTTTACTCCCGTCTCCACGTGGTTTCTTTGTTCAACCTTTGGGGAAGTGCTGTGTTTTTAGGCATGTAGGCTATGGCAGGGGGTCTTGTTTTTCCTCAATGTATATCAGGGGAAACTGAGTCGCAGCTTGTTAATTATTGGAAACCTATTGAGGGAGAAACTCTAACAAATGACTTTTGATTTCATGCAGATGCTACTTTAATATCATAAAGAATATAATCAGTACAAAATAAAGTTATTTTAATTTAAATTTAGATACTAATTTACATTAACATAAATAACATGAAAATGATTAAGGGGATATATGAAAATATTTCCCCCATCCCCCAATTCCCACAAACTAGAATCCTATCATCTACCATGCCTTAGGAAAAGTAAATTAAACTCATTTGAAAAAACAAACAGGGAGAATGTAGCTAAATAACCTGGTGTTTGAGTCAAATTTAAAGTTCCTTCCCAGAGGCATAGACATAAAATGGCAGAGTAGGAAGTTTTACAGATGACTGGCTCCCTCCACTAGAAAAATGAATGAGCTGGAAAACAAGATGGGAATTAACTAGGTAGCAACCTTGGAATCAGATGGGCATCTAGAACAATTCCAGCACTGCCAGAGAGAGTGAAGAGTTGCTGAAAATTCCACTTTTGTAAGTGAAAATGCAAACCAGTGACAGCCCCCATTGCTCAACTCTGGGCAGCAGCGGTAAACTGCAGCACCTGGGGCAATACAAGGAAATTCCAGGAGCAGCTGGCTGGGCCAGTGCAAACAGAAAAACTCATCTTCCAAAAGTTGGGGTTGAGGGTCTAGGTCTGTCTGGGGAACCCTGAGGGACTAGAGTAGAAATTAGTCTCAGTTTTGGCCCTCTGGGCAGCAGGGACTTCAGGTCTCCGGCCAGCATTCTCTGGGATTTAAAGAGCTTGTGTACTTTCTTAGGCTGTATTTTTCCTTCTTCTTTGTGTAGGTGTTTCCTGGTCTGGCAGATCATTGAGGGGGCCCAGCACCGACACGTGCCTCGGTTTTGGCCCTCTGGGCAGCCACGTCTTCTGGCCTCACAACAGCATTTATTTAGACATAAAGAGCCAGTGCACCTCTTCATTTAGTTTAATTGAGTTTAGTTTTTTTCTGGTTGGTTGATTTTCTCTCTCTTTTCTCTCTTCTGTGTTCTTTGGTCTGGACAGATCCCTGAGGAATGAGCAGGAACACTGGCTTAGGATTCAGCCTTGAGAGTAGCAGTTTCTGGCTTCCCGCTGGCACATAATGAGCCACTTGGAGAGGCAGTACACCTTTTTTTTTTCCTCCCAAAAAATTTGCATCAAAGGAAGGACCAGTGCCAGAGGATTTCACTGATGAATTCTCCCAAATACTTAAAGAAGAATTAATGACAATTCTTATTAAACTCTTCCAAAGAATTCAGATTCCAAAAGAATGAAATTAGACCTCTATTTCATACCATATACAAACTTCAGCTCAAAATGGATCAAGGACCTAAATACTAGAGCTAAACTATAAAACTTAGAAGATAACATAGGGGCAAATCTTCATGGACTGGAATTTGGCAATGGAGTCTTAGGTAAGGACACCACAAGCATTAGCAATGAAAGAAATTACAGATAATTTGATTTCATCAAATTAATAACTTTTATACTTCAAAGGAAATTATAACAAAAGTGAAAAGAGAACCTACAGAATGGAAGAAAATATTTGTAAAATATATATCAGATAAAGGTTTAATATCCAGAATATATAAATAACATTTATAATGTGACAAAAAGACAAACAACTCAAATAAAAAATTTGCAATGGACTTAAATAGACATTTAGCCAAAGAAGATATACAAATGGCCAATAAGCACAAGAAGAGATGCTTGACATCATTCGCCATAGGGAAATACAAATCAAAACCACAATGAAACACTACTTCACACCCACAAGGATGGATATTACAGTCATACCTCAGAGATATCGCAGGTTCAGTTTCAGACGACCACAATAAAAAGGTTATCGCAACAAAATGAGTCACACAATTTTTTTGGATTCCGAGGGCATGTAACAATAGTGTTTATATTATACTGTATTATATTAAGTGTGAAAATGCAATATGTCTTAAAAAAAGTACATACCTTAATTTTAAAATACTTTATTGCTAAAAATTGCTAACCTTCATTTGAGCCTTCAGCGACTTGCAATCACTGTGCTGGTGGAGGGTCTTGCCTCAATGTTGACGGCTGTTGGCTGATCAGGGTGCTGGTTGCTGAAGTTTGGGGCGGCTGCAGCAATTTCCTAACCTAAAACAACAATGAAGTTTGTAGCATCGATAGAATCTCCTTCACGAAAGAACTCTCTGTGGTATGCCATTATTTGATAGCATTTTACCCAAGTGAACTTCTTTCAAAACTGGAGTCAATCTTCTCAAAACCTGCTGCTGCTTTATCAACTAAGTTGACGTAATATTCTAAATCCTTTATTGTCATTTCAACAATATTCACAGAATCTTCTCAAGAAACAATTTTCTTTGTTCATCCATAAGAAACAATTCCTCCTCTGTTCAAGTTTTATCATGGGATTGCAGCATCAGTACCATCTTCAGACTCTACTTCTAATTCTAGTTCTCTTTATATTTCCACCACATTTGCAGTTACTTCCTCCACGAGGGTTGGAATTAACTTCTTCCAAACTCCGGTGGATGTTATTTGACCTCCTCCCATTAATCACAAATGTTCTTAATGGCATCTAGAATGGTGAATCCTTTCCAGAAGGTTTGCAATTGACTTTGCCCGGATCCATCAGAAGAATTACTATCTATGGCAGCTTTACAAAACGTATTTCTTAAATAATAAGAAATTACTCCTTGAACTATGTGCTGCAGAATGGATGTTGCATTTGCAGACATGGAAACAACTCGAATCTTGTTGTAAATCTCCATCAGAGCTCTTGGGAGACCAGGTGAATTGTAAATAAGCAGTATTATTTTGAAAGGGATCTTTTTCCTGAGCAGTAGTTCTTAACAGTAGGCTTAAAATATTCAGTAAACCATTTTGTAAACAAATGTACTGTCATTGAGGCTTTGTTGTTTCATTTGTAGAGCACAGGTAGAATAGATTTAGCAAAATTCTTAAGGGTCCTAGGATATTCAGATTGGTTAAAAAGCATTGGTTTCAACTTAATTTCACCAAATGCATTAGGCCTGAACAAGAAAGCCAGCCTGTCCTTTGAAGCTTTGAAGTATTGGCTTTCTTCTCTATCTATGGAAGTCCTGGATGGCATTTTCTTCCAATAGAAGGCTGTTTTGTCTGCATCGAAACTCTGCTCAGTGTAACCACCTTCATCAATTATTTTTGCTAGATCTTTTGGATAACATGCTGCATTAGTACTTGTTGCTTCACCTTGCACTTTTACGTTATGTTGATGGCTTCTTTCCTTGAACCTCATGAACCAACCTCTGCTAGCTTCTGACTTTTCTTCTGCAGCTTCCTCACCTCTCTCAGTCTTACTAGGATTGAAAAGAGTTATGGCCTTGTTTTGGATTAGGTTTTGGCTTAAGGAAATATTGCATCTGGCTTGGTCTGTCCAGACCACTCCATATAAGCAATAAGGCTGCTTCACTTACTTATCATTCATGTATTCACCCGAAGTATTATGTTTAATTTCCTTCAAGAGCATTTCCTTTGCATTCACACTTGGCTGTTTGGTGCAAGAGGACTAGCTTTTGTCCTGCCTTGGCTTTCAACATGCCTTCCTCACCAAGCTGAATCATTTCTTGCTTTTGATTGAAAGTGAGAAACATGCAATGATTCCTTTCATGTGAACACTTTTAGAGACCTTTGTGAGGCTGTTAAATGGCCTAATTTGAATACTGCTGTGTCAGTGATGCTGTTAAATGGCCTAATTTGAATACTGCTGTGTCAGGAGGCCTGAGGAGCAGGGGAGAGCTAGGGATGGGACTTTTGGTGGAGCAGTCAGAACACACACTACACGTATGGATTAGTTGACCATCTTCTATGGGCGTGGTTTGTGGTGCCCCAAAACAATTACAATAGTAACATCAAAGATCACCGTAACAGATATCATGATGAAAAAGTTTGAAATATTGTGAGAACTACTAAAATGTGACAGAGACGTGAAGTGAGCACATGCTGTTGGAAAGAATGGCACAGACAGACTTGCTCAACACAGGTTGCCACAAACCTTTGATTTATCAAAAATGCAATACCTGTGAAGTGCTGTAAAGTGAAGTACAATAAAATGATGTGCATCCATATTTTAAAGAGTGGAAAATAACAGATCTTAGAGAAGATTCAGAGACATGGGACTTGAATGCATTTTTGGTGGGAAGGTAAAATGCTGTAGCTGCTGCAGAAGACATTTTTGTGGTTCCTCAGAAAGTTAAGTATAGAATTACTATATGACCCAAGCATTCCACTTCTAGGATATACTCAAAGAAAGTGAAAACAGGGTCTCAGTCAGATACTTGTATACCAATGTGTGTAGCAGCATTATTTACAATTGCCCAAAGCTGGAAACAACCCAAGTTTCTATCAGCAAATGAATGAATAAACAGAATGTGGTACATGAATACAATGGAATATAAGACATGCTGCAACATTGAAGAACCTTGAAAACATTATGCTCAGTGAAATAAGCAAGGCACATTAGCACAAATATTGTATTATATCATTTATAAGAGATGACCAGAAATCACAAATTCACAGATTAGGGTTTATTGGTGAATGGGGGAGGGGGTAAGGGAGAGTGTCAATAAAAAAATCAACAAGTAAATACATAAGTAAATGAAAGTCCCTTCTCAAATTCCATAAGGCCAATATTAAATTTAATCCTAGAGCATTTTATAGGTAATTTCTACAATGGTTAAACTTTCAATGGGATTCCATGTGCCTATGTGAATTCATGTTACATAACTACTGGAGAGAATTAGAGATGCTACGGAAAAGGTATTGTTCCCACACTTTGCCATGTGTTGGGGATTCTGCAATTTATCAAAATTATGGGGACTCATTCTCATTTTTAAATAACTGTGGTCTATACAATAGTTTCTTGACTATGGCACATCATGGTTTATAAGTCCATAGGGATATTCAATGGTAAAGAGTAATTCTTAAAACTAAATATCATTTTCCATATAGATGGCAAATATTTTTTCCTACGTATGATCTGTCAAGTTATTTATTTTAAGTTCTGCATTATGAAAAAGGTAGCCAATGGAGGTTTCTGAGTGTCATTTATATCAATTTGGCAATGCAGCTTACTTAAAAAAGGGCAAAATACTTTATCATTGTATTCCTATGTACAGCAGCCAATTGCATGCATACAAGAATGGATTTTTAAAAACATTTTAGAAGGGATTTTATGATTATATATGAGAAAACTGAGTAGGACCAAAAATATGTTGCATTTGGGACAAATGAAGAAAATAATATTTTTCTAGTTAACCTCAACTTGAACAAAACATTTCCAAGTACAAAGGATCCTCACATAGTTAATTATTGTTTTCTTATTGTAAAAACTAGAGGCAGTTTACTGTGGTGGTAATAATATTAGGTGACAGAAATTCTAGCCTGAAATAGCATTTCTGTCAATATTTATTGTGTAACCTTGTGCCCACCTATTAACAATGGAATGACAGTTCTACCTAGGTTTAAAATGCTACATAAATACAAATACATAACATTGATTATTGTGCTTAGAGAAATTCTAAGGTAAAATTTATGTCTCAAAGTCTTTAAGAAGTCACCTGAATGATGAAAAATTTAGAACAGTCAGTTTTAACAAAATAACAGAAAGTTGGACTAATAAATGTAGATAATTCTAGAGTGTCAAAGATGCTGGAGATCATTATGTCTGACTTCTTTATTTTAAATATGAGGAAACTGAGTCCTTAAAGGGCTTAATTACATGGTTTATTACATTTATGCAGCTAAACATGCAACACTAATTAACACATGAAAAACTTAGGTCTTCAACAAACATTCCAAAACTATTTTTTCTTTTCTCTGCTCCTCTCTTGTTTTCTTTTCCCCTCCCTCCTCCCTTCCTTCCTTCCTTTCCTTCCTATCTTCATCCTCCTTCCTGCCTTCCTTCCTTTTTCTAATTTTGTAAAAAACACAGTTCCATTCTCAAACTGATGGTTAAATCATTTAGTGTTTCTCTCGTTATTAAATAAAAACATGCTCACAGTAGCAAATTCAGATATTCTAGACAATCAAGAAGAAAAAAATTCTATATTATTTCTCAGAAAGATTAAGTTATTTTCTATAATGGGACCTCTTTAGTTATGATTAATTAGGGCTATCATTAGTCATAAAATGAAATTTCAGAAAATGAAAGAAAAATTGCAAAGGACCCCTATTATGGTGAAAATATTGAGTCTTTTCTCCACTGACTATAGGAAAATATTTAGTCATTGAGGACTTTTGAGATTATTTCCATAAATACTTAAGACTAAGCTTTTTTTTTTTTAAGATTTATTTTATTTTATTACATATCTCCCCTCCCCCCCCGCTGCGGCGACGCACCGAGACTGGTCACTGCGCAGGTGTGGCTTTCCCTGCTTGTGAGCAGCTTCTGCTTCCATTCATGGCTGGCTCTCAGTTCGCGGGTGGCTGGCTGCGCTCCATTCGCGGGCGACCTGCCCTGCCTGTGGCGGCTTTTGCCCTGTCCACGGCGGCTCTGGCCCGCCCATGGCGGCTTGCCATTCTCAAGGCGGTCTGCCTGCTAGGAGAGGTCCCCGGGAACTGAACCCGGGGTCTCCCATGTGGTATGCCGGTGCCCTATCTACTGGGCTATCCAGCCGGCCCCAAGACTAAGCTTGCTTTTACATTATTCCATTAACTGGAAGCTGTCTGGAAGAATTTGTGTAGCATTTATGATTGGGCTTGCCAATTCATATTCATCGGCATGAGCAACTAGACACACAGAAGACTTAAAGCTTTCAGCCTATTTTAGTTTCCTTAAAATTGCTGCATAAAATATAACAGTGTCCATGAATTTGGACATGGCTGAAATAGAATATTTAGGGGTATCTTATTGGTCATTAAATCAACAAACCATCTCTGCTCTACCTTCTCTTTTCTTAATTAAATCAATTTTTGGTTGGAGAGAGATCCTATTAGGGATACAGAGTGAACTGGTTTATTTAGTACCACACAGATACAGTTTATGTGCCATTGGTTGAAAACCCTATTCAATCCTAAGTAAATTCTTGTATCAGATGCAAATAAGAAGACATTTGAATATTAATAAAGATCTATTTCTTCCATAAATAACAATAGATGGGAAATGAGCAAATGGATAGGACTGAGTGCATGCAGATAAGCTCCTCATTAAAACCAAATTTACCAATGGTAGTATTGTCAGTTAAGATACTATCACAGAGAGACAATGAAATCATATATAATTTAAAATGTTCTCACTTTACAAAATAGACAATTGAACAACTGCAATTGAGTCATGTATTGCAATTTTCATCCCATTAGTTTGAATATATATCCAAAATTGGAGCTGTCAATCAGAGAAAATGAATGCATGTTTTGTATTTCATATTATTAATTGGAGGAGGGAAAATCACTCTTTATACTCAGACTCATCAGGCCTGTGCACATTTTCAGTTACACAACAGTAAATACACATTTCCTCCAGGTATATAATTAGTTTGAACACCTAGATAAATTTTTGAAAATAGGTTAATATTAAGTGCAATGGAAAAGTAAAAGTGACTTTCATTTCATTTAAATTCACTTTATTGACTATATTACTTTTCAAGAACTGTCAGTTTACTGACTTATGTATTTACTTTTGTTTTTTGGAGTACTTTGTATTTATCCAGACTCTATAAAACTATATCTCTAAGGAACAATAGACTGAAGGATGTGTTAACAAAATGTGGAATAAAATACACATACATCAATTCAAATTTTCTGTTTTTGAATTCAAAGATAGGAAGCTATTCTTGAGTTCCCCATATTCACCCTCCCTATAGAAAGCCCTTCTCTGGGTATTTTTGATATCCAGATTTGGCTATAAATCTTTGGCTTTTCTGTGTATTTGAATTTCAGATTATTTCAATAATCAGGTTTTTTTCTTTTTATTAGAGATGTTTTGTATTTACAGAACAACCATGCTTAAAATACAGGATTCCCATGTGCCACTACAACACCAACAGCTTGCATTGGTGTGGAACATTTATATAATTGATGATAGCACATGTTTATAATTGTTCTAGTAATTGAAGTCCATGGCTTAATTTAGTGTTCACTGTTTGTGTGGTGTAGTTCTATGGATTAAAAAAAAATTATTCTGTTGCCATATATGCAATCTAACATTCCTCCTTTAATCATATTCAGATATATATTTCAGTGCCATTAACTGCATTCACAACGTTGTGTTGCCATCACCACCATCCATTACCAAAACATTTCCATCATTCCAAATAGGAATCCTGTGCATTTTAAACCTTAACTTTCCATTCCCTATCCCCATCCTGTCCCCTGGTAAAGCATATTTCAGATTCTGACTCTATGAGTTTACTTACACTTGGTGTTTCAAATCAGGGAGATCATGTAGTATTTGTTCTTTTGTTTCTGGCTTATTTCATTAAACACAATGTCTTCCAGGCTTATCCATGTTGTTGCATGTATCAGGACTTCATTCATTTTTATGGCTGAATAATATTCCACTGTATGTATATACCATATTTTATTTATCCATTCACTGGTTTATGGACATGTGGGTTGTTTCCATCTTTTGGAAGTTGTAATGATGCCACTATGAACATACATGTACAAATATGTTTTAGTCCTTGCTTCCAATTCCTTTGGGTATATACCTAAAAGTAGGATTGCCAAGTCATATGGTAGTTCTATACTTTGCAGGCAGTATATAGTTGAGTCATGCTTTTTTATCCATTCTGCCAATCTCTGCCTTTTGACTGGAAAGTTTAATCCATTCATATTTTAAGTTACTACTGATATCACAGGGCTTTTTTCTGGCATTTTGCTATTTAGCCTTTGTAAGTCTTATTACTTTTTTGTATCTCATTTCTGTACATGCCTACTTTTATATATTTATTGGCTTTCTTTTGTTGTACTATATTGAGTGCCTTCTCATTTCTGTTAGGATATATTTTACATCTATTTTCCTTGTGATTACCATGGGTTTAAATTTAGCACCCCAAATATATAAAAATCATATTTGATTTGATACAAACAACTTCAATAGCATGCACACATACTTTTCTATATCCTTTGGTCCCCCCAACATTTTTTATACTTGTTACCACTTATATCTTTGTACATTGTGTTTTCAAAAGCATAGGTATGCCATTATTCACTATGCATTTGCATTTTAGCACCTGTAGAAAATAAAAAGTGGAGTTACAGACCAAAAAATACAATACAATAACACTGGCATTCATAATTACTAAAATGGTTGCATTTACCACAGGTCTTTATTTCTTTAGGTTATTTTAAACCACAGTCTAGTGTGTTTACCTTTCATTCTGAAGAGCTTCCTTTACATTGCTTCTATGGCAGGTATACTGGTGATGAACTCCCTCAGCTTTTGTTTATCTGAAAATGTCTTAATCTTCCCCCCATTCTTGAAAGAGAGTCTCACTAGATATAACATCCTTGACTGGTAGTTGCTTTTTTTCCAGCACTTTAAATATTTCAATCTACTACCTTCTTGCCTCCATAGCTTTTGGTGAGAAATTAGCACTCTATTTAATTGGGACTCCCTTGTATGTAACACATTGCTTTTCTCTTGCAGCTTTCAGAACTCTCCCCTTGTCCTTGGCTTCTGGTAGTGTAATCAGTATATGATGCAGTGTACTTTCTTCACATTTATCCTGGTTGGAGTTCTCTTGGCTTCTTGGATGTGCATATTGCAGTCTCTTCTAAGTTTGGGAAGTTATCTCTCATTATTTCTTTGTGTATCCCTCTTGTCCTTTCTTTTTCTTCCTTCTGGGTCTCCCATAATGCTTATATTTGTGCACTTAAGGGTGTCCCATAGCTTTCTTAAGCAATTCTCACTTTTAATATTTCTTATTCAATCTGATTCTCAGCTTGATTCATTTCAAGTGTCCTGTCTTCAAGTTCACTGATTCTTTCTTCTGCGAATTCCAATCTGCTCCTGATACCCTCCTGAGCAGTTTTCATTTCAGTTATTGTTGTCTTTAGCTCCATTAGTTCTGTTAGTTTCCTTTTAAAAATTTCTTTCTCTTTACTTAGAGTCTCATATTGATCATTCATTGTTTTTTATTATTCTTTAGTTCTTTCTCTATACTTCATCTCCTGAGCATTTTTAAGATCATTTTTTAATGACTTTGTTTGGTATGTCTATATTCTTGTCTTCTTCATTGATGTTTTATGTCTTTTTATTCTCTTCCTTTGGATGGGGCCATGATTTCCTGTTTCTTTGTTTGTATTGTATTCTTTTGTTGCACATTGTGCATTTTGATATTTTAAAATGTTAACTCTGGTATTTATTCCCTGATATGTCTGTTTTTTGGTTTTGTGATTCTCTGGTGATAAGACAGCAGTTTTCCTATTAGGAAGGTCTGCCCAAGGCAAATGTCAATTTCAGGCAATTCCCTGTATTTCTGTGCCTGTGTCTTTTCCTGGGTTTTTGCTTGTTAGTTGTTTTAGAGTTCCCCATTGACAGGAATTTGGTTCTCCCCTTTGTTTTCTAGGAGATAGATCTCCCTTTCCCGGGTGTTTGAAACCAGCAGCACTTTGTTCCAAACTTTCCACCTTCATTGTTTTTTTTTACACTGCTTTCATTGTCCCTAGCTGCTTTCATCTGAAGGGAAATTCTGACAGGAAGGTCACTCTGATGAGGACTTTCCCAAGTCAATCTTCCCAGCTGAAACAGGGCCTGAGACCCACAAATGGGGCACAGATCAGCTCCAAATTTCCCTGGAGAGGTAGTCAGGAAAGATGCCAAAAGCTTCTGTGGCACCCATAAGTTGGGCTTTCCTGGCTTTCTCTGCAAATGCAGCCCTTCTGTTAACTGTGGTCCACAGCCCTGAGGAAGCACAGCATCTTGAAATCTCTGCCAACTCTGTCCCTGTCTGTGGAGGGTCGAAACAATGGCTCCACCACCTTTGTCTAAGGTGGGGTTGAAACAATGGCTTCTCCTTACTTTGTCAGGGGTGGATTAGAACAATGGTTGTCCACATAGCCAGGCCCTCAGCAATCCAAATTCTCTAATCAAATGCCGTGATCAATAATCAGCTGTGCCCACCCCTGTTCTTGGGGAATGGGATTTTTATGACCCTTTCTTTCACCAGCAGCCTAGTCATGACTGGACCCCAAGGCAGCCTGCCATGAGAATGAGGAATGGACATTATTAGCCACTGCACAGAGAGAGCCATTTAAGTGTTCTTTACCATACTTTATTGGCCTCTTCCTCCCACTCTTCCTGGATGCTGCGCTGTGTTCTTCTGGCCTCTGGAGTTTCAGAATAGTGGTTTCACACAGTTCATGCCTGTTTAATAGTTGTTTAGGTGGAAGTACTGAGTCTTAGAGTTCCTTATTCCTTCATTTTTCACAGAAGTCCTCTAATAATCAGTTTTGACCAACATATCAAGAGTGCCCTAAATATGCCAGTTGGTAAATAAACATATTTTATGTTTCAAATATTGGATAGTGTCTTAGTTTGCCAAGGCTGCTATGGAAAATACCACACAGTAGTTTGTTCAAATAAAAGGAATTTATTTTGTAAAGGTACTGGAGGCTAAAGCCCAAACTCAAAGTATCAACAGGCCAAGTTTTCTCCAAGAGTATTTAATGTTCTGGCATTTGCTTGCTGCAGCCCTTGCGGTTCCTTGGCATGTATCTCTCCCTGCCACATGTCAATATGCTTCATTCTCTGGCTTCTTCTGACTTCTGAGTTCTACAAACTGACTGCAATTCAGAATTTCCTCTACTTAAAAGAACTCTAGTCATGTAGATTAAGTCCCATTCTGATTCAATTTGCTCTCATCTAAATAGGATCTCTGAAGGTCCTATTCACAAATGAGTCCACAAGTTAAGTAATAATATCATCTTCAAGTGCCCTATTTAGAAATGGATTCACATTAACAGGACCTGGTGTTAGGACTTGAAAATATCTTTTGCGGTGGACATGATTCATTCCCAACAGATAGTATAGGTGTAGAGAGGCCCAAGAGAGTACAGGTTTGGGTGGGAGAGGGGATCAAATTTAACTGATAATATAATATACTGAGTCTTAATAATGATGAAATAAGATTTCTCATATTCTAACCTACATGATATTAGTTACCTCTTTCTGTTATTATTTTGCTAAAATAAAAATATTATGGGATTTTTATAAGTAATATTTATGAATATGAGCAATGTATATGACTTATGCTCAGTTTATTTTATTTGAACCATAAGAAATTTTCATATTTGACCATTTTTTATTTACAAAAATGGCAATTTAATATGGCTCAACCTAATACCTAATAAAGCAAGAAAGAAGGAAACATGGTAGGATAAAACATGTAATAACACTTGGACAGTAGTGGATTCAGAGCCCTCCATGAATTCCAGGTCCAGACTGTCTGTAAACTTGTCCTTAGGACTAAATATTTATCAGCTTAGGAATCCTCAACTGAATAATGGGGAGATCCTTCTATTCATTGTTCTTCACAGTCAAACATGATGATAAACTTTTGTGAGCTTTAATAACACTGTTAATTGCACTGTTAATTGCACTGTGGACAGACACAAGACTTTGTCATAGCTGACACTCTCCCATTTCATTCCATGTTCCTGGTACCTGCATCTCTTTCCTCAAGTAGGTGGAATTCCTTATGGTCCAGAGCATCTTAGAGATTGCAGAGACTATTCTGTTTTTCAGAATTAAAAAAGAGTTCATCACAGAAGAGTAAAATATATGAATATTTTCTAAGATGCTCCAGGTACCCTCCAAATCTCTTCAACATCCCAATCAACCTGTCTCAAGCCATTGACCAAAATCCATAAAGGCGAAACATCTGATATTTGTCTTCTCCAGCTCTTGTCTTTGCCCAGGTCTTATTTCTTCTATTCAACCAACCATCTGTTCATACATTCTTTGTTCACCCATCCATTCAGTCTATTAATGCACTCCTGAAATATGTTTTGAGTTTGCACCATGTGGCAAGAATGAGCTAAATACTTGAGATACAATGGCCAGCAGAAGACACAAAATCTCGCCCTCAGGAATTTTATACATTAAACAAGTAATCACAAAACTATTTAATCATAAGTTTGTTAATTGCTTCAAAGGAGAAATCAAGGTTTTATCACTGCACATGACAAGGACACCAAACTGAGTGTGTATTTGAGGTATAAGGAGGTGGTAGGGCAGTCAGATTAAGTAGAGTATGTGAAATATTACTTAGGTACAATTTAATTGGGCAAAAAAATGGGGGAGGGGGAGAGCATTCAATACAGAAATAAGCAGTGGAAGGATCTTAGGAAGGAAAGAGCTTGTAGAGTCCCCAACTTAGTAAAAGAAAAATGGAGATGTACATGAGGCTTAAAAAAGAAGGAAAGGCCAAATTAGAATTTAAATTCACATAATCAGAGTCCAGTTATGTCAGGGTAAAAATTCAGCAACCCATTTTTATATTTTCACTTGATCACTGTAGTAGGTTGAGTGATTTCACCTCCCCTCCCCCAAATATGTGGCTGAATCCTAAGCACTGAAACCTGTGGATGTGACCTTATTTGGGAAAAAGGTCATTGTAATGTAAACTGAGAATCTTGAGATGAGGAAATCATCCTGGATTATGTGAGTGACAAGTGTCCTTATAAGAGATAGGTAGGGAGATTTGAGACAGAAGAGGAAAAGATGCAAAGTAGAAGGGGGCAATGTAATCACGGAGAGAGATTGGGGTGATGCCAAATGCCTAGACAGCCACCGCAACCTGGAAGAGACAAAGAACACATTTTCCCCTAGAGTCTCCAGAAGGAGTGTGGCCCTGCCAACACCAGCATCTCCAGAACTGTGAGATAAATTTCTGTTGTTTTAAGCCACCACATTTGTGGTAATTTACGGCAGCCACAGGAAATGAATTCAACCATTTTTCCTATCACCATAGTAAATTTTTAAACCCTGATATTAATTATATCAATATTAAAAGGATAGTATTTTTTTAGCCTGAAATTTAGTCATGGAATTCAAGCTTGTATTCAAAATAAACTTGAAAACTTTGGGGAATATATATTTATGAGGGAACACATCCAGGTAATACCTCTGAGGAAATAGCCAGCTGTTACTGGGACTGAGGGGCTATCTTCTTCTCTTCAAGCCCCAAGTTTAAAAGGGGCAATTAAGATGTCCTTTGTTAAAAGAAAGCCACAGTGTGTAAGAGGCAGGCATTAATTTGATTTGTAGACAAAGAAGGTTGCTCTAGCATGGAAGAAACCCCAACAGAAGAATCCATGTCATTTATTTATATAAGCTACAGACCTATTGAAGAAGGATTGGGAGGGGAATTATTAGCAGAATAAAACACCATACAAAATGTTTTTCCTGTTCCTTCTAAACTGAGATTCTTGATTCAATATCATTCATGTTAAGAAAATATGCTTAGCGCTTGAGGAAATAGGAGTGGCTATTTTGGGGCACCTAACCTATACCTAATAAATGTAGACTGGCATTTTGCAAAATGTGCCCTGTAAAGTCATGGGGGTTCCATTTTAGGAGGGAGGAGTGGAGTCAGGAGTGAGAATGAATGAGGAGAGCCGTCTACAGACCCTGCCTTCCTTGTTTCTGTGTTCCTTGAGTTTTACACATTGGCTTCTGGAACATGTTTCTTTGTGCTATAGGACTCTACGTCTATATCAAATTTGAAAAAAAAAAATCCCTGAGATATTATATTTATTTGGCTCTAAGTTTTCGTCTGCTAAGGCAAAACTGAATGGTTTAGAGCTATGCCATATTTCCAATTCTGAGTTTTAATTTATTTGGAAACAAGTAGATTTGAAACCATACATTTTCTTTTTAAGAAATAAGTAGTAGGGGAAAAACATTTTACTAGGTTACTTTATCATGTCTCTGTTTTCTGTCAAAATTGAGGGAAAAGATTGTATTTTAGCTTCCTAGGCTGCTTAAGCAAATGCCATGAAATAGGTTAGACAGTGGGAATTTATTTGCTCACAGTTTTGAGGCTGAGAAAAGGTCCAAATCAAGACATCAGCAAGGTGATGCTTTCTCTCTAAGACTGAGGCATTCTGGGACTGGCTGCTGGTGAGTCTTGGGCCTTACCTTGTCACATCACAAGACACGTGGCAGTCTCTCCTGGTCTCTTCCTTCTCTTCTGGTTTCCATATCACCTTCTCACTTCTTGTGGCTTTGTCTCTCTCTCACTCTTTCTCTGTGTTCATTTTGTTTACACAGGAATACAGTAATAGGATCAAGACCCATGGTGACTGAGGTGGTCATACCTTAACTGAAGTAGCCTCATCAAAAAGTCCTACTGGGGCCAGCTATATAGCCCAGTTGGTAGGGCGCCGCTGGTTTACCACATGGGAGGCCCCGGGTTCGGTCCCGGGGCCTCTTCTAACAGGCGGACTGCCTTGAGAAAGCAAGCCAACATGGGTGGGGCAAGCCCCATGGGTGGGCAAAAATGCAAGCCCCCGCAAGCAAGGGCGAGCAGTGAGCTGACTCGGCAGGTTGCCCCAGCAGGGGGAGACAAGCAGACACAGAAGAACGCAGAGAAAAAAATGAACACAGCAAGAACAAGCAGAAAGGCGGGGATGTATAATAAATAAAAAATAAATCTTTTTTAAAAAAAAAAGTCCTACTTAAAATGGGTTCACACCCACAGGTCTGGATCAACTTTAACAACATGTTTTTCTGGGATCGATTTAGCTACAAACCACCTCAGATGGATAGAAACATACTCTATACTTTTATACTCTATACACTCTACACATCTTTCAGGTGAAAGATGTTTTTAATGTTGAAAGCATATTGTTTAACTTTTTTCATTCAACTAACTAAAGCATTCTATTAAAATTCGCAATCAGTGAATGTATTAGTTAGCCAAATGGGTACTGATGCAAAGCACCAGAAATCTGTTGGCTTTTATAAAGGGTATTTGGGGTAGAAGCTTACAGTCACAAAGCCCCAAAGAGTCTAATTCAAGGTACTACAAGAGGTAATTTCTCACCCAAAGTTATGGCCATATGTTGGAGCAAGATGTTGGGCAATATCTGTTAGAGTTCAGCCTTCTTTCTTCCTTTTAAGGCTCCATGGTCCCAGCTTCTTCCAATCTCAGCTGTAAACTGGTATAAGGCTCATCTCTCTCCCCAGGGCTCATTTCTTTCAGGGCTCAGCTACTCTGTTTTCTTTACAAGGTCAGCTGTAGACTATCAGGCTCATCTCTCTTCCCTGGGACTCTGCCATGTCTAATGAGCTGTCTTTCTTCCTCTGTGTTCTTCTTTTATGTGCCATTTTCTCTGTGAGTCCCTGCCTACCAAGGTGGCAGGGACTCAACAGCCTACTGGTGTGATCAAATCAAAGACTTAATCATAATTCAATCAAGTAAAAGTGAAACCTTTGAATTTAATACAATCTAATATTCTCGGAGGAACAGACCAGTTTACAAACACAATCCATATTTCTTTTGGGAATTAATAAATAATATCATTATTATTTCATTCCAAATGCTACACTGAGGTATGAACTTTTGATAATAAAAGTGATGCCCAGCAAAAAACATGGGTTTGGTTTACTAATGATCATTAGTCTGCCAATGAGGACATTCTGATTGCTCTTCTCTTCTGAACTATTTCCCCCTCGTTCAGGATAACCAGAGAGTGAAAATCAGATTCCCAAAGTAGATTTTCAGCATTTAGCATCAAAATGACTCCAGAATATTCAGCATTTAGCATTATAATAGCTCTATCTTTACCTGTGCTTGAAGACATCTGCTTGTGCCAAGCAGGGGGAAATTTCCTATAGATGGCTGTTGTGCTAGATCATTGTAAAGGTTTTCTTAGCTGCATCATTCTTTTGGCACATATTAAATAAGGCATGCTAGTTCAAGGGAGATGCCTTCCTTTCATTGCCTTCACAGTGATATGTCTTCTGATTTTTAAAAAATCAACTAGGTTTTTCTACATAATGTTATTTCATTATTTTAGTTGATCACACAATCAATACATCACCTTTCCTGGCAGTTTCTGACCTAGACTATATCACTGTATTAATCGATCAACTTGTAGAGACATTCATAGTAAATCTTCCCCTGACAGTCAAAGCCAGAAGAGAAGACTAGAGGAAAGAAGCAGCATTTTAGGTAACACAAATCAAATGACTTAGAAAACACATTCTTAGAGGTTGCTAGGAAAGGAATGATATATGTATGTCATTTTTCTGATTTGGTCAATATTTTGAAAAACTACATTTCTTCTTATGCCAAATTACTACAATGTGCCTAGTTTATTGCCTATTGGAAATATAAATGATTAATAAATTACTGTGGTAAAGGTAGCCCGATTCATATGAGAGCTTCACAAGGTTATGGGGGATTGCTCTAGAATTTTCAGTTATTAGTTTCCTACTTGGAATGGTAAATTTTTAGTAAGCATACACAGATAGGTAACATTTGATAATATGAAGTAACAGTAGTAAATTAAAGTGAAAAATAAAAAGACCTGATTCTCACATTTCATCATTTTAAAGGAACTTCAGTCAACCTGCTCTAAGTCAACTCCATTAGGGAAAGCTTTAATTAGAAAGAGTAAGACACCATTAAATAATCAGAGTAAAGAGAAATCAGCATGGAGGTTACTGGGGAAAAATTCTATTTTTCTTACTAGCTGACCAGAGAAATCTTTAGGCAGTAGGAAAGAAAGACAAAGGATTATTTTGCTTGTAATTTTCAACAATGGGTTATTGAGTAATCAAGGAACTGATGGTAGACTAAAGGTTTAGAATGGTGATTATTGGTATGCTTTGTTAAAGTTTTTTTTACTTTTCTTTAACCTCAGATACTCTGATGTTAATAAAAACCTATAACCATCAACTGTCAAAGATTCATTTCTTATTTTTTTAAAGTTACGCTCTCCTTATTGATCTTACTAAATCACAGAGAGGCAGCCACTCTAAATTGTTTAAGGTATGTCTTTAGAGCTGTACTATCCCTTAAAATATATGTAATGTAGTTTTCCATGTGCAGATTTAACTCATATAAACATCAATTGGGCTAGCATTCTTATTCTATGCTATTGAACTCTGTCTTTTTTATTTATTTGTTTCTCTGCGCATAACTCTCATTCATTATTTCTACTGGCATTATATCTCATTGAAAGAATCCACTGTGTTAATGTTATTTATCACCTATGCATGACATCTAGATTGCCTGCAACTCTCTGCTAGTATAAAACAATGCTGCAGAGAACATCCTATGCTTAGGAATTTATATATCTGTGTAGATTAAATTATGTACCCCATGCCTCAAAAAATGTTTTTAATTTTAATCCCATTCCCGCGGGTGTAAATCCATCATAAATAGGAACTTTTGAAGGTGTTATTTTCAGTTAAGGTGTGGACAACTGAATCAGAATGTGCCTTTAGCCTATTACTGGATGCCTTATAATGAGAAATCCATGGGGTAGAAGGTGGAAGCTGGAAGTGAACAGAACCAGTAGAAAAAAATATTACCAGGTGAAGTGAATGACTAGGAACCCAAGAAGGGCTGGCCACCAGAAGGCCACTGACCCCAAGATGAAACAAGCCTTCTAGCCTCTGAAACAATGGGCTAATAAATTCCTATTGTTAAGCCAACATATTATGTGTCATTTCTATTAACAGCCTAGAAACAAAGGCAGTTTTTGGTACCAGAAAGTGGAGTGCTATAATTAGAAATACTTAAAAATGTGAAACACCTTTGGAATTGGTATCAACTAGGCTAGAAGACTTGTGTGGTTCTTGATATAAAAAACCTAGATTGCTTTGAGGAGACTAGTTAGAAATATAGACATTAAAGGTACTTCTGATGCGGCCTTAGAAAAAATGATGAATGGGCTATTGGTAACTAGAGGAAATGTGATCCTTAGTATAAAGTAGAGAGAATTTTACAGAGAACTTGGCTGAATTATTTCATTCCAAATGCTAGAATGAAAGTGGAATTTATAAGTGATGAACTTGGATATTTAGCTGAGGAAATTTCCAAGCTATGCATGGAAGGTAGAGCATGGTTTCTCCTTGAAGCTTATAGGAAAACTCACGAAGGAAGGGATAAGGTGAGCACTAAACTCAACAAAGGAACAGCAATTGATGATTTGGAAAACTCTCAGCCTACCCAGATAATGTGTTCTGAGACTAGGGCCAGAAATATCTCTATCAGGACCCTCCCTGAGCTTCTGGGAAATGAGTCCCCAGAGAACTGGCCTCCTATAAGGGTTTAAATGAACAACTCTTTGCTAAACAGGGTGTGGCTGAATATGGATCCAGTCAGACATTTCAAAAGAAGTCATGATGGAAGTGAAGTTACAGGAAGGATTTGTGGAAAGTCCTTTAGTCTGATTGCTTGGACACCCTTGAATTGCATATGGAACCAACAAGTATTTTGTGAACATTTGTATGAACAGAAGCACTGCCATCTTAGACTAAAAGGAACAGACAAGGGATGAATTTTAGGAAGAATAACCTCAAGGGCAGAAGTATGGAAGCAAAGACTTGTATTGAAAAGATATCCTTGGGCCAAGAAAGAGGACCCATATATACATGTGGAAAGGGATATACACCCCTGAACTTGGAGGGTTGGATGTACTGCCCCAATAACATTTGATTAACTGACCAAGTTGATATATAAAACTTCCAAGAAATTCACTGTCCATATTTGATATTTAACTCCTATTTCCTTTCTTTCCAACTCTCAAAACTTCTCCTCGCATAGTCAGCCTCATCTCAATTTATGTCAAGGCCATTTTACCAGCTGATCAAATCAGAAACCACAGAATACCCTTGAATCTTTTTGTCCTCTCATACTTCATATCAAATCTAGCAAAACATGTTAATTTTGTCTTTGTAGTAAATCCAGAATATGACCAATTCCTGTCAGCACTGGTGGAATCTGGTGTAAGCCACTATCATCTGTCCCCAGATTTTCTTCAATATACTTCTAATGGGCCACTGTGTCTTCAGGGTTGCTATGTTGTTATCACAGCAAATCATTCAGAGACCCTGTGAAGTCAAATCATGTCACTCTTCTCAAAATGTCTCAGTTCTTCCTATCACAGAGACAAAGGAAAAGGAAAAGAAATTGTTTGTTGTATGAATGAATGAATGTTTTGCCATTTTCTTTCCTATGGAATTTTGTTTGAATCTGGGAGAAAAACTAATTTATATGTACAATACTATGTATGCTATATGTTTTAAATAATAAGAATATTCCTGGTGACTTTCAGGAAGACGGCAGATTAGAGAGACACAGGACTCACTTCTCTCCCAGAAAAACAGCTAGAGGACAGGAAGAAATTGCCTGGAAAAAATGTTCTAGGGTTTAAGACACAGGGGGAAGGCTGGACACCACCTAGAAGAGAGAGGGGCACAGGGAAAGGATCTCCGTGGAAAGAGTGAGTGGAAGCTACAGACAGCTTTGAATTCTCGGCTGGCAGCTATGGACAGAGGGGGCCATAGGCATCTACTTGACCAGGAAATGGGAGAGAGAGGGACATAGCCTGAGGCTGCTTCAGCTTTTGGCCAACAAATTTGGAATGTATTGAGCTACAAGCCCTTCTAGGCCAGGTGGGACCATGCCATTGTTTGCCTTAGGAGCTGGCATAGGACAAAGAGATCTGACCCTTTTAATCACCCTTCCTACTGAGACTGGTTGTTGAGGGTGCATAGGGGTCTGGAATTACTTCCTGTGTTAATCAGCCAAAGGGGTGCTGATGCAAAATACCAGAAATTGGTTGGTTTTTATAAAGGGTATTTATTTGGATTAGAAGCTTACAGTTGCCAGGCTGTAAAGTATAAGTTACTACCCTCACCAAAGTCTGTTGCCATATGTTGGAGCAAGATGACTGCCAACATCTGCAAGGGTTCAGGCTTCAGACTCCATGGTCCCAGCTTCTTCCAATATCAACTGTAGGCTCGGATAAGTCTAGTCTCCCTGCTGGGGCTTGTTTCTCTCCAGGCTCAGCTATTCTGTTCTCTCCACAAGGCCAACTGTAGAATATCAGGCTAACGGTTCATCTCTCTTCCAAGGGACTCTGCTGTATCTAATGGAACCTTCTCTGTGTGTTTACTTCCTGAAGCTCCAATATCAAAACTCTAACTTTCTCCTCTGCCATGTCGTTTTCTCTGAGTCCCCACCCACCAAGGGGGCAGGGACTCAACATCCTACTGACATGACCCAATCAAAGCCTTAATCGTTATTTAATCAAGTAAAACTGAAACCTCTGAATCCAATCCAATCCAATCTAATATGCCCAGAGGAACAGACCAGTTCATAAACATAATCCAATATCTACTTTTGGAATTCGTAAACATATCAAGCTGCCACACTTCCTCTTCAAGAAAAGGGAGAGAACTGCTGAAAAAGGTTGGAGAATAGCCTCTGAAAAAGTTTGATTTGCTAGCCTCTGAATAGCCTCGAGGCAGGATCCTCTGTCACATTGTTGTGGTTGGTGTTGGAGAGAATATACCAGGCTTTGAATTGAGAGGACTGCCAATGAGCACCATCTGCTGACTGACCAAGAAAGTTCATATGAGGAAATTAAAAGTAAGAGGGTTTTTCTGGCCTTTATAGCCTCCCCCCCCCCCTCCCAAGGCCCTTGGAAGCAGTTCTGCAATCTTTAACTGGGTCCATGGCCTGGATTTGAGCAACTAAAAGGGACAATCCTAAAGACCTAGAGCAGGTTGAATCAAGAATCAAAGAACAGCAGTAACACACAGCTTCCTGCCACTAAACCCCTATGCAGGAGAGAAATTGAGCATCAGAGTAAACTCACATTCATAATCAGATGCCTAGATATCAACAAAAAATTACAAGTCATACTAAGAAAATGGGAAAAATGGTTGAAGCATAGTAATATATCAAAGTCCCAGGCGAGACACAGGGTTTGAGACAACTAACCAATGTGGTTCATACAAATCTCCTAAATCAAATCAATGAGTTGAAAGACAATATGGCTAAAGAAATAAAGAACATCAAGAAGACACTGGGTAAGGACAAAGAAGAATTTGAAATCCGGAATAGAAAAATAACAGAGCTTATGGAAATGAAAGACACAATAGGTGAGATAAAAAACATATTAGAGGCTTATAACAGCTGAC
Source organism: Chaetophractus vellerosus (assembly GCA_004027955.1). Lineage (NCBI taxonomy): Eukaryota > Metazoa > Chordata > Mammalia > Cingulata > Chlamyphoridae > Chaetophractus > Chaetophractus vellerosus. The sequence goes on from PVKH010001967.1 coordinate 26,643, forward strand.
ATGAATGATAGAAGAAAGAATAAGTGATACAGAAGCAGAATAGCTGAAATTGAAGACAAAAGAAGAGAGAGAAAAAAGAATGAAAAAAATTGAGCAGGGACTCAGAGAGTTGAATGATAACACAAAGAACAACAACAAGTCTGATGGGAGTTAGAGAAGAAGAGAAGGGAAAAGGGACAGAAAGAGTATTTGAGGAAATAATGGCTTAAAATTCCCCAACTCTCATGAAAGAAATGAATTTACATGTCCAAGAAGCACAGCATATCCCAATCAGAATAAATCTGAATAGACTATTCCAAGCCACAGATTACTCAGAATGTCAAATGTCAAAGAAAGAGAAAATTCTGAGAACAGCAAGGGAGAAGCAAACCATTACATTTAAGTCATGCCCTTAAGACTTAATGTGGATTTTTCATCAGAAACCATGGAGGTGAAAAGACAGTGGTATGATATAATTAGGATACTGAAAGAGAAAAAAATGCCAGATAAGAATTCTTTATGCAGAAAAATTGTCCTTAAAATATGAAGTTGAGTTTAAAATATTCACAAATGAACAGAAACTGAGAGTTCATAAAAAATAATCTGCCCTTGCAGGAAGCATTAAAGGGAACCTTACAGCCCAAGAGAAAAAGGAGAGAGAGGCTTGGAGGAGAGTATAGAAGGCAAAACTAGCAGAAAGGATAATCAAAATTTATATAAAATAAAAGTGCCTCATTGGTCCATAAATGCACAACTGTAAAAAATGTGTTTATTTTTAACAAATTAGAAATGAGGTCACAGTTGCTGCCACTTCTTTTTCTCCTTCTTCTTTTAGGCCTGAACTGTCTGAATTTATATGTGTAAGGCATAGGGAATGGTGAGAATTGCTTATTTGAAATCTGAATAAAACAAGTTAAAACACCTTTGTTTTTCCATTATTGCAGGTTTACTGCAATCATTAAACAGACATTGCCTGTGAATAAAACCAAACTATGCTTGAAACCAGGAGGAGTCATACTTCAGCTCAGGGCCAAATCCTAACCAGTCTCTGATTTTTTAAATAAAGTTTTATTAGAACAGAGCCACATTGATTCCTTTACAAGTTGTCTGTGATAACTTTTGAACTTTGAATCACAGTTGAGTATGTGAGAGAAAGCCCCTTGGTCCTGCAAAGTTGAAAATGCTTACCATATGGTACTTTACAGAAAAACTTGCTGGTCTAAAAGATAGGCCCTGGAAAATTATTAGACATTAGTATTTAAAGTTAGACTACTTAGTAAAACTTATAAAAACTGTTTTACTCACTTTCTACAATTGTCTAAAAGTATCTAGTTTGCTTTGAGGTGAAGAAAATGGAATTCGGTTATGGGGTCATGAAAAAAATAAAGCCAAAAAGCTTCTTCTACCAGCAGCCATTTACAGGGGTCTCTCATTTAGATAACAAACCTATGTAATGTCATTTGACACAAATTGCAAGGCAAACTTAGAGTTTTTAGAGCCCTCTGAGAATCATTTGTTTGATTCATTGACTCTTAAACAGATGTCCTCACATTAGGATTTCAGGGTCCATAAAACGTGATAAGACCAGGGACTGCATCTGAAAGAGAGACCATAAAGATTCTCTCTTCACTGGAGTCTCTTTGTAAGCCCTTCTCCCTATCCCCTGGCACCCACTTGGTCTCTTTCTTTGCCCACAAATGCTTTTTTTTTTTTTTTTTAAAGATTTATTTATTTTATTACATATCTCCCCTTCCCCCCCGCTGCGGCGACGCGCCGAGACTTGGTCACTGCGCAGGCGCGGCTTTCCCCGCTTGTGGGCGGATTCTGCTTCCATCACGGCCGGCTCCAGTTCGCGGGTGGCTGGCTGTGCTCGATTTGCAGGCGACCTGCCCCGCCCGTGGCGGCTTTTGCCTGTCCGTGGCAGCTTTTTGCCCTGCCCACGGCGGCTCCG
>PVKH010001968.1:0-28547 GCA_004027955.1 Chaetophractus vellerosus
CGCCCGCGAGCAGGGCAAGGCCGCCCGCGAGCAGGCAAGGCGGCCGTGCGGTGAGCTGACTCAGCAGGTTGCCGCAACGGGGGCGGGGGGAGGGGGGAGAGACAAGCAGACACAGAAGAATGCAAGAATGAACACAGCAAAGAACAAGCAGAAAGGGGGGATATATTTAAAAAAAAGTTGTGTATTCATTCACATTGCTTTAGGTTTCTCTTTGTGTACCTAGGTGATGTCATATGACCAAAATATTATTTATTGAAGAAGTTGCCTATTTAAAGAATTTAGGTAAGATGAATTTGAATTATTTGGTCTATTGAAAATGTATATATTAAAGATTAGAGATTAGTACTGGATATAGATAGATATAGATATAGATGATATAGATATAGATATAGATATAGATATAGATATAGATATAGATATAGATATAGATATAGATATAGATATAGATATAGATATAGATATATAGATAGGTATAGACACACAATCCTGGGGGTGGTCATGATGTGATTGGAAATGGGTTAGGGTAGGCAGAAAAATCACTCTTTTTATTCAAGAGTGTCTATGTAAAGTTGCTCAGAGTGGGAATGTGGATGATGGAGATTAGTTGATTTGTCTTGAATTTGTATTTTCCTTTGCTTACTCAGATTGAAAATTTCATTGTGTGCTTAAGTAGAGGCTGATGGAGTTTATGGGGGACTCATATACTTGAAGTTATTAGGTAATATATTCTTATAAAATTGAGAAGTACTGAACATTCTTTCTTATTTTAATGACTGTGTAAACAGCTTATTTCTTGTTTTAATGTTTGTTTCATGCAGGAGAAGCAAGTTTACTTTAAGTAATAATCCATGCTTCATCAAAGCACAGTGATTTACTTCGACACATTTAAATCACACTAACTTAGTTTTATCCTTTAGTTAAATGAAACTTTGAAACCTAACTTTACTTTTTGAAATGATACATTTGAATTTCCATGCATGTGTTTTCTTCTCATGTAGTCTTAAAAGAAGCATTTTCCTTGGATAACAGCTGTAATCCATGCATTCATGTATAAACACCAGTTTACAAATTCAGAATCAGATAATTTCAGTATATATGGCACATGGCACTGAAATTAGAGTTGGAACTGAAATCAACCATTGCATGGTAAACTCTTTCTTTATAAAATTTCTACAGAAATCTAGGCCCAGAAAAAAGCCTGAGATTTTCAAGGAATTCTTATAGCTAAAAAATATTTAAAAATAGAGATGTGTTCTGGGTTAAGAGGCCAGTTAATTCCATCCATACGTTTCATGTCTACTTCCTCAGTCAGGCAAAAATATAATTGCTGTCTCCAAAACTTCCTTACCCACAATGATCTTGGGTAGCACTGAAAACTCTATTTTCCATAAAACAAACTAAATCAATTCCAGTCTTTGCCCTAACAGAAATCTTTCCCTCTTCCTGAGTATATCAGGTTCAACTCAACTACTTATTTTTCTAGACCCGCATGTTTTCAGACTAGAATTAAGCCTTAGTTGTCATCTCCCCCAAATCAAGTGTATTTCTATACTTTTCCTTTTCCTCTATCATTCAAATAGATAAAATAGCAACAAGATAAACATCAAAGCTCATTTGGCATAAAACTATCTGCATACAATCCAAACTATTATCATTTAAAAATCAAAACATGCTCATAGTTTATAAAAGTTACTTATGATTATAAGGCCAATAATAAAAGGCAGGATACCCATCCCCAACACCTCAGACCACTGATCAGAAGCTAGACTCCTTTTAGTGCTTATTTCTGTTCCTTGACTACCCTTTTGCAAAAAAAAAAAATATATATACTATTATCTTTTGCTATGCCATTTTAGATATTGTATCAGATAATATAACAAACCACTCCCATAATCAGTGGTATAAAATATACTTTAAAATTTTTTCATAAGGCTCTGAAGTATCTGAGTTGACAATAAAATTTGGCTGATCTTGGCTGGGCTCATTCATGTGCTTATGTTTAGCTGGTAGGTTAGCTTGGGGTGTGGTGATGTCTTATGGCTTCAGCTGGGTGACTTGCCCTGGTTCTGTTTCACAGATCTCTCACATACACACGTCTCTCGGCAGACTAGCCCTGTTTTCATGGCATGTTCTCATGTCAGTTTACAGAAACAAGAGTGGAAGGGGGAATGCACAAGTACACTTTCAAAATCTTGCTTGCAACAAGTTCACTACTATCCCTCTGTTCAAAGCAAGTCACAAGTAAGTACAGAGTCAGTTCAGGAGGATACTACCAAGCTTTGTGGATGTAGGAATGCTGTGGAATTGGCATAATGAATAAATGAAATCAATCTGACTTCCTCTTTTAGAATATGAGAAGCATATTCTCTATTAGATTTCTAAACAAGAAGATTAAGTTGCCTTAGACATATATATGAAAAATAGATTCTTCCTCATATAATTTGAAAGTTTGTCTGGTTGGCTATAGAATTCTAGGTTGTAAATCACATTTAAGTCATGCATTTTAAGTCATTCTTTTATTATGTTTTAGGGTCTAGTATTGTTTTTGAGAAAGCTAGAGTAATTTCTTTTCCTTCTTTGATTTGTGTCTGCTTTAATCTTGTTTGAGGCTTTTAAGGTATTCCTTTATCCCTTCTGCCTTTTCCACATATCTTAGAAAATGTGCAATGCTGTGCCCATGTGCACATGGATAATTTCATGTTTTTCATCTGAACAATGGAGAATCATGTTCTTCAATTCTGAGAAATTTTCCTGTATTGTCTCTGATAATTTTCCTCCTCCTGTTTCCCCTGCACTTTCTGAAAGTCCCAATTACTTGGATGTTAGAGTTCCTTAATTAATTATTCCAGGCATTTATTTTATTCTGGACATCTGTAGTCTACCTGGGCAATTACCTCGAATGTACACTACATACATGGACTTGAATTAATCGCTTTTGTTATCAGCCTTACTCTCAGCATCACTCCCTCACAAACGTAATGTTTCTAAATTCTAAGCTTTTCCATTTTTGTGTTGCCAGGTATTAAATTCCCAATATCTTGCTGCATGCTAGAAATTGTGTGGCATGAATTCTATGCATGGTTTATGGGAGAAGTCTTCTTTACTTTCTTATACTAACTTTCAAATACTGTGCCATAACTCCTTCCTTCACAATTTGGCCATAAAACAGTTATTACTCCTCCATTGGCTATATGCCTTTCAGAATCTCTTATCTTTCTTTTGTCTTCTCTCTCAGTATCTTTAGTATCATTGATTTAGATTTCTTCTTAATTTCCTTTACTCTCACTTTATTCATGTAGAAAGAAGTAGTTAAATGAAAGTTGCCAGCTTAGCATCTCAAAACATGAGCCTATTAATCTTTTGTTTATAAGATTCATAGTTTTGCTTTCTTGCCATATATCCAGCCTACTGTTGGATATGTTCTACTTCTATTTGAAACCAGTATACCCCCAATTTAAATCACCATCCTTCTTATTTTATCTATAAAAATTTAAGGCCTATTCTGAGCTATCTGTGAGAGTAAAGATTTTATTAAGCTATGCTCCAAAGAGGGATAGATACTGACCAGACTATAAATAAGCCATGCTCAATGAACATTTATAATTTATATCTTCTTTTTATTAGTTACAATTTCAAAAACATCCATAATAGCACTCATATTGGGTACTGGAATTATAAAACCCCAGGCAAAGCTCAGGGGCTGGGATTAGAGGAGGTCAATAGTACTCAAGATAAGACAAAAAGTTAGTCCTCAGAAAAATAAGAGGTATTAAGGCACCAAGATCATGTGGCTGAATTCAGAACCCTCTTATTACATAGGAATACCAATTTTTAAAAAATAGAGATTCTAGACAGAATAGGATAATGGAAAAAGAGAGACGCTCTCACAAGAACAGTGATAAGCCTAATGGCTTTTAAAACAGGGGGGGAGCGGCTGTATAGCCCAGTGGATAAGGGCACCAGTACACCACATGGGAGGCCCCAGGTTCTGTTCCCGGGGACCTCTCCGAGCGGGCAGACGGCCTTGGGAAAGGGAAGCCGCTGTGGGAGGGGCAAAGCTGCTGTGGGCAGGGCAAAAAGCCGCCACGGGCAGGGCAGAGCCTCCACAGGCATGGCAAGTCACCCGTGAAACACGGAACTGCTGCCAGCAAATCACAGAACTGAGCAGCCCGCAAAACATGGAGCGGAGCTGCCCGTGAAATGGAATGGAGCCACCCATGAGTGGGCGAGCCGCCTGCGTGGAGGGCCGACTCGCACGTCGCTGCAAAAAAATGGGGGCAGACAAGAAGCAGACATAGAAGAACACACAAGAATAGATACACAACAAGAGCAAGCAGAAGGGGGGGGGATATGTAACAAAAAAATAATAAATAAATAAATAAAACAAATAAATAAATAAAACAGGCATTGGTTGTGATTGTTCTGGGGGGCCTCATATGCTAAGAGTAACTGTGAGCAAAATGGGAACCTACCATTTATGCCAGTCTCTAATACTTGCGACTGTGAGGTTACAATGCTTTCATTGAACAGACTGTTAGAATTGGTAGACTGAGGCTATTTGCAAACACATCACACCTAGGATTGATGCAGGAATTGGTGAACTAGGTCCCTATTGGTGGCAAAGGGGCATGAATAGATCCAGCATTGGTGAAAGCAAAGAAGATGGCAACTAACAACTGCAGCCAATTCTGTTGTTTCTTAATTAAAAATAAGAATGCTTGCTTGTGTTCTTATTTTTCTTAGTTACCCATTACCAGACCTTAAGTCTTGAAATTTTAGAGTCATTTTTTATCTTTCCTCTGGTTTTTACTCAATTTAAAATCAACTGATAAATCAGTTCCACCACTGCAATGTATCCTGCTAATTTTCCTATTTAAGTTGTCACTACCTCTCATTTAGATTATTGCAAGTTTCTCTTTAATGCATTCCCTTCTCACAGTCTCTCATTCAATACATTGACATGCTTTTCAGAATGAGATTTTAAAAACATAATTATGACCATTAACTTGCTATTGAATGTTTTTCAAGTTTTCCTTCGTAATCTGACCCAAACCTCCTGCTAAACACATACTATTTTCTAGGTACACATAATTTCTCATCATTCTTAAATATTCACTGTACACTGTCAGTTTTGCCCCTATGTTCACAGCATTGTCTTTATTAGAATAACATTCTGATCCATCTTTGCTAGTGGTTTTTTCATCCATCCATCCATGTCCAGCTTTTCCTGATTCTCTAGGTCATAATTTTGTCCTTCTCTGTGCTTTTGCAGCACTTGTGTTTTTTTAATCTCCACATTAAATTTCATCACAGCGCGAAGTGTAATCTTTCTTATACCTTGACGCACCTCTGTACTTCCCAATAAGTCTCAAGAATAGAAACTGTATCTTCTTTATTTTTTATTCACTTTATTTTTTACCTGAAGGCCTTAGACATAGGAGATGTTTAATAAATGTTAGTTAAATTGAATTGAGATACTCCTCCTTTTCTTTATGCTATAATACAGCACTTACTACCTGTATAGTCAATGTGAAATCTACCACTTTGAAGAACATTTTTGCATGAATCTATCTACCATTATGAAGTACTCGTGTCCCTTAATATATACGAAATTTGCTAGTAACATAAAACTGGGTGGTTTTTTTTTTTTTTAAAGATTTATTTATTTTATTACATACCTCCCCTTCCCCCGCTGTGGCGACACGCCGAGAGTGGTCACTGCGCAGGCGCGGCTTTCCCCGCTTGTGGGCGGTCTCTGCGTCCGTTCACGGCCGGCTTTCAGTTCGCGGGTGGCTGGCTGCGCTCCATCTGCGGGCGACCTGCCCTGCCCATGGCGGCTCTTGCCCTGTCCGTGGTAGCTTCTTGCCCTACCCATGGCGGCTCCGGCCCGCCCATGGCGGCTTGCCATTCTCAAGGCGGTCTGCCCGCTAGGAGAGGTCCCTGGGAATCGAACCCGGGGCCTCCCATGGGGTATGCCAGCGCCCTATCCACTGGGCTATCGAGCCGGCCCCTGGGTGTTTTTATTTTGCTCTGTTTGCCTAGACACTGGAGACTTTTTACCAATTAGAAAAATTTAGGCATGTATATATGAACACATGTGCTAGATGTATGACTGGAAAATTATGTTAGTTTCATGCAAGGAGCTCATGCCAATGCTAAGAATAGTTAAATATGAGATAGAGCTTTTGGCAGAAAACATGTAGCTCTCTTTTATGAAGGCAATAAACAGAGAGTTAAACTAAATTCATTTGTGATCCAGAGTTAGTTCAATGTCAGTGTACAGACCTAAACATGCTGCCAAAGAATACCTTATGTACAGAAATAGTATTAGACCCTAGTAATAACTAACTTTTTTCATCTGCCTTTAAATTTATTATTTTTTAAACAATTTATTGAAGTATATCATTCATACATGAACATACATGAGCTATAAGTATTCAGTAAGCATTCTGAGCTTACAAAACAAACATGCATAACATGCATAACATCATACAGGGCTCCTACACATCACCCCACCACAAATACTCTGCATTGTTGTAAAATATTTCTTAACAAATTATGAAAGAACATCGTCAAAGCACTACTACTAACTATAGTCCATATCTCACTCCCGTATACTTTTTTTAAGGATTTATTTATTTATTTATTTACTTTTATCCATTTTTGCACCCCCCCCCCCCCGAGTTTTTGATGTTTTGGTGTCCATTCACTGGGCAACTCTCTGTGTCTGTTTCCTGCCCCCTCTTCTCACCTTCTCTTCCTGTCTTCACTGATTTGATCCTCAGAATCTCCGATATGTGAGAGAGGCCTTCTACCGCCTGCACCACCTTAGTTCCTGGTTTTTTCGTGTGTCTCATCTTGGCTCTCCCTTGTGTCACTCTCCTGCTTTGTTACCATCTTGCTGCATGGCTTTCAGGGCCTGGCAGCGCACCCACACATGGGGCTTGACAGTGCACTTGCTCCCCGGGCCTGGCGGCACACCCATACACAGGGTCTAGTGGCACACACGCCTTCTATATTTTTCTTTTTTTAAATTTTTACCAGGGAGCCCTGGGAATCGAATCGAGATCACTCTATATGGGAGATGAACGCCCAATCATTTGAGCCACATCTGTCCCCCTGCTATATCTCTTTAAGGTTGACCAAAGATACCCAGAGTTACAGTCTTTTCCCCTACAGGACGGTCATATAATAAATCAGGCTTAATTTATCACCAGTATTCTAAAAACCAGACCTAGGGAGAAAAACTAGGTCTGGGGATACATGCATGGTTTCTAATATAGTGAATGTTTAGCTGACCCTGATTATCACAAAATCAGGACAGTGAGAATATTCACATGACCCTAGTTACTTTTAACATTGTAACTGATTATATTAGTATTAATAGATAATGTTTAGGAAGTTAATTACAGACTTATAAATGCAATGTGTGAAACTGTTGTTTTTTTTAATTGACCTCTAATAGCATGGATAGTAAGTTAAATTAATCAAGTGAAACCAGCTGTTGTAGGAAGAATCAAACAAGGTAAAAGGTAGGGATGTTTATAGAAACACTATTCTTTAAAATAATGTTATCTTGGTTATGTTCTCAAGAGGAATTTATGTAAAATTCTTGTTATTAAAATAAATATACAAATAAGAAAACTCTGTCTTCTATGGGAAATCTCAATAAATAATGAAAACTATTTATTTACCACAAAGCTAAACATTCCTTGGAATAGAGACTGGAGCCAATATTATCAAGCAAGGTGGAAAGGAAAGTGACATTTCAGTGAGTGAGGTGGACACTTCATTCAGAGAAATCGCCCTTCAATACTTTCAATGTTATTTCAAAACTTTGGTACTATTCTAATTTAAGACATGGAGAGAAAAAGAAGGGGAGATTTATGTGCCTTTTACTAAGCCACTTTTACTCATACTCAGCTTTGACATTAGCCTTTTCTCTTGACTGCATGGATATATCTTGGGATGAATAAATAATTTGCAAATATATGAGTCAACAGAGAAAGAAATGCAGAGTTGCAGATTGATAATGGAAATTACAGGGGATATAAAATATCATATATTGTGCTGCCATTAAGACAAGAGAAATATAGGAAGTTATAAATAACCCACATCTATTTTAAAGTATTGTTTTTAAACTATTCTTTGTGGAAGTGTAACTGATAAAAGTCCAGTCATTTTTCATGTGAAATTATTCTTCTCAGCAAGTAACTGCTAAAGTGAAAAACCAAGAATAGACAACAGTGGCACTGTTTCATTCAGTATTTCTGAATGAACTGTCATATCCTGTCTAGAGTATCATACATGAATAAAATGTTGAATAGCTTTGTAATATACTAGTGTCACAAAATAAAAACTGTACAAAAGTCTATACTACTTATATTATGGGACAATAAAGAAACTACAAAGGAAGGAAATATTTATTAGTGATATGGCCAAATTCTTGTGATGTTTTTAATTTATAAAGTAACTTCAAGTACCTTATTCATTTAATTCACATAAGAACTCTGTAATCTAACCATACATATTTAATACAATTTTATGTATATAGATACCTAAAACCATTACATTCCCTACCCCCAATCCAGCACCTTGTAATTTATATTCTGAATTCTTACTATCAGTTTGCTTGTTCTAATTATTTCTTATCAGTGAAATCATACATTTATCCTTTTGCATCTGGCTTATTTTACTCAACATGATGCCTTCAAGGTTCTTCCATGTTATTGCATAAATCAGAACTTCACTCCTTATGTTTTTCCTTTATTGGGGAAGTTGTAGGTTTAGAGACCACTCATGCAGAAAATACAGGATTCCTATATACCACCCCACCACCAGAACCTTGTATTGGTATGAATGATAGCACATTTTTATAATTGTACTCTTAATTGAAGACCATGGCTTAACTTAAGTTTCACTATTTGTGTAGTGCAGTTCCATGGATTTTTAAACTTCTATTTTGTTACCATATAAACAATCTAACATTTCCCCCTTTAATCATGTTCATATACATATTTCAGTTCTGTTAACTGCATTCACAATGTTGTGCTACCATCACTACCATACATAACCAAAACATTTCCATCATTCCAAATGGGAAACCTGTACATTTTAAGCCTTAACTTCCCATTCCCTATACCTACCCTGTCACCTGGCAACCTATGTTTGAGATTATGCCTTTATGAGTTTGCTTATTCTAATTGCTTCAAATCAGGGAGATCATACAAAATTTGTCTTTTTGTGTCTCACTTATTTCACTCAACATGATGTCATCCAGGTTCATCCATGTTGTTGCATGCATCAGGATTTTAATCCTCTTTAATGAATGACTATTTTTTTTAAAATAGTAGCTATTCTGATAGGTCAAAAAGGGAATCTTGTGGTTTTGATCTGTATTTCCCTAATAGCTAATGATGTTGAACATTTTTCATGTGCTCTTTAGCCATCTGTATAACCTTTAGGACTTGATTTCGCTCACAGCTTGTTGGATCTTTCAATTTTTTAGTCAAGTGTTAGAAAAGTGATAGGTCTAGGAAAAGGCAAATAAAGATATGGGAGATAATAGTATCTCCTACTTGCAGGAATAGTTTGGGGCTTTCATTGATGAAGTGACTTTTCTTCCTGACTCACTGTTGAAAGGAACACAATGACAAAGAATAAATAATAAATATTCTATTGAAAGTGCATGATGGTAACACTCAGTTCACACCAACATTTTAATATAACTCCTGATCATAGATTAGTTAGGTAAATTCTACAAAAAAAAGGGATCACCTTAAATTTAAAGTTAAGCCAGGAAGAAAGTGGGAGCAAAGAAGTTCTCCTAACTTCCACTGAAAAGAGTAGTTGAAATGGAGAAGGTTGCAGAGTGAAATAGGTTTGGGAAAATTAGGGCATGGGTAAGAGAAATTTATTTATTTAATCGTTATTTACTAAATCATACAACAAATACCTCATGAATGTCACTGTTGTGAGAGACAATTTGCTAGAGTGACAGAGGTCATACACACTATTTTAATGACAAACATATGATTTTAGCAGGATCTTAAAATGCTAGATCACGGCATCAGCACTGAATCATTTGTATATTAAGATATTAATACCTAGTAGTTTTCAAAGAAGATAAAAAATGAACAAAATTGTCCTTAAAGAGGAAGAGTTATCTAGAGGAACCAGTGTGCTAAGAAATTACCATATATAGCACTCTGATCCACTGGTTACTCAAACTATTTTCTTGTTTCAGGGAGATACTTGTCAACAAACTTTAATACCTGGTTAATAATCATGTATTTTCTAAGTGTGTAATTTAAATAAACATCTCAAATAACTCAAATGCCTTAGAATCAAAGTTCTTTATCCATCTCTCAAACTTAATTTTGTACAGTTAACCTTGAAAGAAATCCACTCAATGTAACACTTTTTGGAGCTTCTTTTTTTTTTCCCCCCATTAAAATAGTTTCAATTACTTGGTTTTTGTTTCTATGTGTCTCTTCATAAGAAAAATTGATCATTCAAACCTATTAGAAGCTTGGCCTAGCAAGAGACGTGCATGTAAGTGTGTTGGTATGTACACAGAAAAGCAGGCATTTAAAATTATTTCCATTTTCATTATCAATATGCCCAAAAAAGGCAAATAATTGAAAGAAGAGTATCCACCCATTGCTTTTGTTTCCTAAGCCGTGCTAATTGAACACATTGGAAAAATCCAGAAACACATATTCTTTGAAACAAGGTGCTCAGGTATGTATGAAAACATTTTAAAGAGCACAAAAATTTACTTTTCCTTGAAATACTTGAGCAAAATGACACTTGAGGAAGATAAACCATTTTATAGTGTGTTTTCAAGGTTCCCCGCCTTGAATCACAGCTGAGACACAGTGAAACTGTTTTGTTACTTATCAAATATCCTACTGAGATTCTTTGGTCTGGAGAAAAGCTACTCTGTTTCAATCACAATTGTTTTATCTAGACAGACTGTTGACAAAATATTTCTTTTTAATGAAAATAGTTTTATTTTTCAACTAAATATAAAAATTATGAGCACCATTTGAAGTAATTAAGAACCAAAAAATGTATAAAGAAGGAACTATAAAGCGTGTATGCAATGAATCCACTTTTAGTGTCTAGTCCCCTGCTTTTTTCTGCCTCTTTCTTTTTATTTATCTTGTTTTTTCTCTCTCTTTCCTTGATATATCTGTATCTCTCTAATTTCTCTTTCTGTTTTTTTAATTTAAAATGGGATCATATTTTAATTAAATATTTTTATAATTTATGTTAAGCCTTTCTTTTTATAATTAATGTTAAGCCTTTCTTCACGTGACAATAAATACACTCACATCATCATTTTAAAGGGTGACCAGAGGGTGGTCTACAGTCTGAACTGTGATCCATGCTTGATGGCAAAGCCCCAAAATGTGTATATCTATCACAGGCGTTGTGCCACACTGATGAAGGATATATATGTGGGAGGTTGTGGGAGGTGTGGGAGGTGTGGCATACGGGGACTCCTGAAATTTCTGTGTAACATTTATGTAATCAATGTATCCTAAAAAAAAAGAATATATATATATATGTATATATATAATAAATAAATAAGAAAAAAAGGGTGCCCAAATATGTAATTGCATGAGTGTACCAATAGAGTTAACTAATTGAGTCTTACTTGAAGTATTTTTATTTTTTTGCCATTTTTTTTTTCATTATGAACATGGTGAAAAACAGTATAAAGTTAGAAAATTTCTAAGTTTTAACAATAGAGAGCCTGGGTAAAATCATATGCACATCTTTGGATTATTGATATATTTTCCTAAATTGCCATTTAAAAAGAATATGCCAATTCTACAGTCCTAACCAAAAGATATGACTGAATCTCATATTCTACTTGTTCTGAGTCTTTTAAATTTTGCCTTTTGTAATAGTTAAAAATTCTTTCTGATAATAATTTTAAAATTTTATTTGTTTGTGAAAAGATTGAAAATATTTTTATTGTCCATGCTTATTCAAGTTTTTATGAAGCACCTGTTCATCACTTGAACTTGAGTTTATTTTAACTGACATGAACATTTTACATACTAAAGATACTCAACCTTCTTTGTTTTATTTGTGGCAAATTCTTTTTTCCAAAGTTTTCTTTGTCTTTTGATCTTGATTATGGTATTTTAGCCTTTCTGATTTAGCTCTTTATGTGCAATATATTTATATTGAGTTCTTTATATTTTCTGAAATTAGTATGCTTTTTGAAATGTATTTAGTGCAACCTAATAGTTGTTTTTTTATACTTCTTTGCAAGCTAGTGAAATGTTCCTGGAAAGCATCAAGAATGCCAGATGCTGAAAACTACTCCACTAATTTCACTATCCCCGGAGTTTTACTTAGCCTGAAAATATTTTTATTGAGGGGACTTTGTGTATGAACTCTTTGCTTTCACTCTATTAACACATTTATTTCCCACAACAGCTCCATGATATGGTGATTTACTACTGTTCCCATGTTGCATATGGAGAAACTAGGGCAGAAGGGGTTAAGACATTTTACTAAGTTACATGGTAGATATTGGTAGTCCTGGGCTTTAAACACAATCTGTCTTACTTCAGAGTTCACACTCTTAACCCCTTAACAATTACTGCCTCTAGAGTGAGTCATGGCCCGCTTCTTAATGAGCTTCCCAGTAGGTCCCTTGTGTGACTGTGCCGAGATGTCCCCCTTTTGGAAACTCAAACTGTTCATTTTAAGCTTCTCTTATACGAACCTTCTTTATGTCCTTTTCCTCAGAGGATGAGTGCATCTTAAAACTACAATGTCCATGTTTCTAGTTGGTGTTATAGGCTTATGTTTTAAGATTTTTGTCCTTCCTTGGACGACAGGGAATTGACAGAAGGAAATTTTCGTTTGACCCTCTAGTATAGACACTCTGAATTCTGGCTTTAAATTTTAAGTGTGGCATTCTTTGATACATCTGAACTAATTATTATATAAGTGTAGCTTTCCATCCAAACTTTCAGTTTACTGTAAATTTTGTCATACTATTGAATGAAATGTGATTAATTAAATTGTAATTGTGAGCAAACCTTGGGTACTAAGACACTGCTTTACTTGTGGTTCTTTCAGAAGTGGTATTTCATGGACTTCAGACACTTTTCTTGTTGTATAACAAAGAAACGCATCTTATGACTGTTATTTTTATTACTCACTAATTGTTTTTCTCACTGGCCCCTTTAGAATATTCTTGATTTGACAGCTCAGTTTTTCTAAGGAATATTACTATTTAGAAAAGTTATTTATGTTATACTAATGGAAGACATGTAATAACAAGAAAAAAGCTCTGAAAATAAAGTTAGAAAGTTTAAGTAAACTTTCATTTTCATCATTTCATAATTTGATGATTTCAAATGTTAAGTTTTGAATCTTGGCTTCATCAATCATAAAATATAAAGACTAAGATATGCCATTTACTTTGACACAGCTGTTGAGAAAATTGGAATGGAAATGAATAAATCAGTAGTAGTAGGTAAAAGTATTTTGTTACACAGCAGACTATATAAATATGAGATCCAAAATGTTATTTAATATGTGATCATTGATTTAAAAACTATAGTAATACCAGAAAATGTACCTATGCACAGCAAATCTTATCATTAATATAATAAATTTTCTTTCATTTTCATTGGAATGTAAAAGTAATGAATGAATACTGTTATAAGTTCATATGATCATTTGGAAGAGTAAGTTATTAAATAAATAATGATAGAATCAACTTCTTTTGGATGGAAAAATATTTGCCATTATATTGCAAAACATGCCTACCATATTTTTGTATTTCAACTTCCTGCTAAAATTAGCTAAGTTAAGTTTGGTATATATGTGAGTGGATAAGTGTTTGTGTTTTACACATGCCAATGAAACTAGGTTTAAGTTGTAATTTATTTCATGTTTCTTTTAAATAATTTTTCCATTTGTTTCTTCCTCATTTTATGTTTTTGATGAACTCCATTAATTTAGGAGGAAAAATTCATTGTGTTTCTTAAGACATGGTTTCTAAAAGTGATTGCTAATTATTCTTAGCAACAAAAAAACTTGTCTTTTTATTACCAGGAATTACTTCCCACGTTTTCTCTGAATACAGCACCTGGGGAATATCATCTGAGGGTGACTTTGGTTATGGTGCTTTTTAAGGCTGCTTTTAATTGCTTTTGCATCGAGCTGTATTCATGAATGTGCATTCATCAAAGAGTGAAGAGCAATGTGACATTTTCAAGTTTTACTAAGTCAACTAGCATTCGTTGCCATAGCACTCAGAAATGAAGAAACCAGGAAAAGGCAGAGCTGTTTTTCATTATGTGTTGAAAGATGTCAGCAGGATTAAAGTGTCAGAGAAAAAAAAAAAGAAAAGAAAAGATGAAAAGAAAACGAATTGCTTACCAAATGGCCATAAATGAGTATAAAAAACAAACATAAGAGCTGACTTTTCTTATAGAGGACAAGATATGAAAAAGGTGTAATTATTTTTTCAAAAAGCCTACAATATGTCTGATCCTGCCCCTTTTCTATGTAAGAAGGCAACTAATCGCCATGCACCTAATGTCTCAATTTTGAAAGGTTTTCTCCTTTACTAGGTTATAAGGCAGAGTGGTTTTATGCTTAAATGGAAGAAAGATGCCTGAGAATATTTTTGTGCCCTTAAAATAGTCTTTGAGTTCAATTAATATTCAAGCATGCACTGGGATAATTAAGGCTAGAACTTTGTAAATATGTATAACATATTAAAATAAAGATCCAACCTTATTTAAATATGATATCTTGACCTTATAATTCCTTGATTTCTAAGTGACAATGAATTTTGATAATGATGTAATATTTATGAAGTAAATAATCTACAAATTTGGTGTCATCATTAACCCAGTCTCTTCTACTTCCAAGAACATACTTTCTGAAATATCGTTCTCTGATCTCTATTCTGCTGTCTCTCTTTTTCTCATAAACTGAATTTAATCTTTACTTTGTAAGCTAATTTCTGTGTTCTATCATGTTCTCAGTCTCTCAACCACCCAGGGACTCATCCTCTTTCTCTACTTCTGTTTGAGTCCAGAATCTTCCATGATCTCTACTTTCTGTCATAACTACTCCTCAACTCTTTCTGATCTGACCACTGCTGTAGTTGTGTGATAAGATGTTGGTTGGATACCTACCCAATACCATTTGGGATTTCCCAAATTCAATATTTTCTCTTTCATACATTTTCTAGTAGTCTCTTCAATTTTAATGTATGGTCCTACACATACTTAAAATAAAGTCTATCCTTCTCTTCTTTGGGGACAATTAATGTTAAATAAAATGATGTCCCTCAATTTCCTTGTTCCACCTAAAAGATGTTTTGCTTGTCACCCATCTCTTCTCCTTTCTTTCTCTGAAAGTTCACCAGACCCTTTATCTGGGCTCTTAATCTCACCTCCTTCCTTCTCCATATTAGAAAGAGGAATCAGTGTGGGTTAAATAAGACCTTAGTCTTGCAATAATGGAAGCATAAGAAAAACTCTCTATAGTTTATGTTTGTATAAAATCCAATCTACATTATTTTAAGACTTACTTAGTAATCTTAGACATTTTAAATCAACCCTTTAAATTTCTGGTTGTTCTTTGAACCAAAGATTAAAGTGCACCCACAGCTAGGAGCTTTGTAGTAAAGAATGAGTTTAAGCAAAAATAATTGAAGAAGCAAATCCTGTCAGCCTAGGTGCTACTTTGCACAGTGCTCTCATATCTCGTCCTTTATAATTAACAAGATTCTGCAAATAGTAGCTCACATGAATCGTTTATACCTTTTTACAGGAAGACTCAGTCAATTACAATATTTCACAAAATCTCTTATGATAAAAATTGCTTTATTTTCTTTCTACAATTAGAAAAATTGAAATGAAAAAGGGGATTTCCCAAGGCCTCAGGGAAAAAAATATGTTGTGCTCCCAAGTAGAGTAAAACAAGCTATTTTATCTTGTAATTTAGTACTAATCTCAGTGAAGTATAATGTCTATGAAAAATTTTCAAATGTAGCAAATATGGTTATGGAATGATGGCAGAGACGAACTTCATTGCCACGTCAACATTAAAGTAGGAGGACGACTGAGATAAAAATGTCAGACTGATGGCAGTGACTCAGAAGGCAGAAATTCAAAAAATGTACTCCTAGTAAATTTTGCTAAACTGCCTGAGGCACTTCCCCATCTGTAAATGTTGTACTTATTCAGCTATTGTAAAGTTTCTCTAACAGGCCTATCATGTACTATGACAGTAACAAAGAAGATTGATCGCAGATTCTATGTCTCTTTGCTAATCACATTAAGAACGGAGTTTTGTACTCTCTCATGTTGTGTCTGGAAATATATATTCCCACCACATCATATTAAAACCTTTCATCCTAATACCCTCTGTTGCCAACAAATGACCAGTTTAAATGCAAAATTGGGTGATGGAGATGTTAAACTCAACCACAACATTTTTCTAGGCCCCATTCTTCTAATCGTCTTTTGAGAAATGAAATAACTCAACATTTACCTCCTTTTGAAATGTGTCCTTAGAGCATATGAATCGTATTTTATGTTTATTTCTTTAATGTGATAATGACAACCATCCCTCCATAAATTAGAATTTGGTAATTTTAGTCACAAAGATTAGGCATAGCTACTATTTTTCATCATGGGGGTTTATGATGAAACTCAACAAGTAGAATCTGGAATTTATGAAAAAAAAATGATTCTTTCCAATTGGCTGGATGAGCTTTTCATATTGGTTGATCAGTTTCCCAGTTCTTACAGTCAGGTAAATAAATATTTCAGCAAAGGGAACAACTAGTTGGGGAAATAAAATGCTTTTTTTCTATTACTTTGTGAACATCTGCATGTTACCAAGAGAGATGTGTATTAACACAATTAACAATTTCTTTTCTCTTTTAATTGCACTCATGAATTAATTTTGAAGTTTTATAGTCAGTTTTTCTTGTGTCATAAGTTAAAAGCTAATCAATACCAAATGTTTTCCTTTATAAAGGTATTACTTGGATAATATCTTTTTCAATGATTTTGGAAATTATTGGGTCAAATAAAATAATTCTATGACAGACATACAATTAATCATACCAAGGTATTCATCATAAGTATTTCATAACAACTAGAGCTGTATCAAAATTGGAGTTAATATCATTCAGTTAAACAGAACGGTTGCTGTTGACCCACATAGTGAAATGACTATTTTGACCCATCAATAGTGATCAAAGGCACAGGATCAGAAGGCAAAGTGCCTGGGTCAAATCCTGGCTGTGCCCATTTCCAGTTATGTGATCTTGGGCAAGTTCCTTCATCTGTAAGAAACTGCTAACAGAGGTACCAAACTTCATATTTTTATAAATATTAAATTACAAATCTGAAAAGCCTTATAACTATACATCTTATACATATATAGACAGCAACATCTCATTGTTTTGTATTTTTTATTAATAAAACTGCACAACCCTGGACATGGTGGATGAATGAGCCCTTATAATATAAACTGCAGTATAAAATGATATAAGATTCATAGAATAGATCCACAGCCCTGAACAGACACTTCCTAAGAGAAAGAACCAATGTTAAAGAGGAGAATAAAATCCATTTTCATTTTAATGGGTTTTTGTTGAATACATTGCTGGTAAGCATTTTTTCCCCATATGTGGCTGTTTTTCTCAGTTAAGATTACAACAAAGGTTCATTACCAATCTTACCAGAGATGTGTATATTCTCAGTAAATGCAGCCTAATTTAAAATTTCATGGAGGGAATACACACATCAGAAAAAGTTATATTTTTATGCCATTAAAGATCACCCAATTTCATATATAACAAACCAAAGTTGCCTTAGATTAGATACACCATTCCTTCCTTCTTTTAGAATAGATAAGAAAGAGTTAATTATATATCACTCTCTAAGGATTTAGAAACAAAGACTGTTGTACCACCAATGAGATACTTCAGAATAGTCTGCCTGAGTGACCATAAAATTTAACTGTAGTCTTTAAAGAAGCAGTAATTGCTAATCATCACTTTGATGTAGAATCTAAACTATTACAGCTATAAATAATCCTCCCTTCCATTATGGTTATTTAGTGCATTGCCCTTCTTAATGGTTATTTTCATAGTTAAGAAGAATGTAGAATTCTTTGTTTTAAAACGCTTTTTACAGGTGCATTGAACTACATACTCATCCTTATGGTAAACTAATCTCACACATTAGATTAACAAAAATAACCAAGCAAGAACTACCATTTCTAGTGTATTTTGCATGCTAATAGTTTTTCTTCAAGAAGAGGAAACTTGTAGCAGATGTCCATGGATTGGAAAAGGGAGAGACTGGAGATGGAATGAAAGTTAAATTGTATTGAAAAAATGCAGTTGAGAAACAGTTAAGAGAAGTGCAGCAACCTGTTTCCCTGAGACTCTGTTTCAATACAGAGAAAATCTGAACAAGAATGGAAGAGAGAAAGAGACAGACAGAGAGAGAGAGAGAGAGAGTGAGAGAAATCAGCTTTAAAGAAAGAAACTTCCAGATGCCACAAAGGAACTACTAAGCATATGATAAAACCCACAGTAGCCCAGGGAATAATTAATCTGATAAGAACCTAATCACAAGGGGCTAGCATCAGGTCAAAACATCAGTGGAGGCCTGAAACTGAGACCTCCTTGACAAAGGGCTAGGAAAAATATTCACTGTCCCAGGAGAAAGAGCTGGCTGTTTGTCTCTGCCCAGGTCTTCATGTAGAAAAAAAAAAAAAATCTCCTGAAAAACATCAAACCCAAAACTTTGCACTACACATGGGAACGGGTCTAAATTTACCGTATTGATGATGTCAAAACTCCAACTCAAAAATAACCATAAAAACTAGTCTAAGAAATGTCATCTTGACCTACTTAGTAGAAAAAAATGAAAAACCATTCCATAAGGACACTTCCACAATCCAGGGCAAGAGCGATTGCCAGGAGGTAAAAGTGAATCCTTTGAAGATAATATCGCTGTGAAAGCTTTTTCACCATAGGAAGAAACCATATACCATGAAGAAGAGTCAACAGACAAAAGCAACAATATTAGCCCTCCATGAATTTGAGATAATAGAACAATAAGAAATATACTTTTTAATTCATAATCTTAATTGCTAAAGTGCTGCAAAAAGAAAGCTGACCCATTATGCAAAATAACTCAATGAAAAAGAGACAGATTTGAAAAAGAAGAAAAGGACCACATAAATCTTTTAGAAATAAAAAATACAGAGCTATAAAGTACAAACTCTGAGATAGGCTAATTAGCTGATTTGACACACGGGATAAAAGAGCATTAATGAACCAGAATAGATGTCTGATTAAATTCTTTAGAAGCTGCAAAGAGAGCTAAAGAGATGAGGATATAAAACAGAGGTTAAGAAATATGAAGACCGGGCCCGGCTAGGTAGCTCAGTAGATAAGAGCGCGCTGGGGTACCAAATGGGAGGCCCCGGGTTTGGTTCCCGGGAACCTCTCCAAGCAGGCAGGCAGCCTTAAGAAAGGCAAGCTGCCATGGGCGGGGCAGAGCAGAGCCGCCGTGGGCAAGGCAAAAAGCCACCACGGGCAGGGCGGAGCCCCCACAGGCATGGCAAAGTCACCCGTGAAAAGCGGAGCTGCTGCCTGCGAACCGCGGAAGCCCGGCAGCCCGCAAAAAAACATGGAGGACTGCTGCCCGCAAAACATGGAGTGGAGCCACCTGTGAAAATGGAATGGAGCCACCCTCGAACGGAGCGAGTCGCCACCGTGGAGGGCCGACTCGGCACATCACCGCAAAGATGGGGGGAGACAAGAAGCAGACATAGAGGAACACAGAAGAATGGACACACAGCAGGAGCAAGCAGAAGGGTGGGGATATGTAATAAATTAAAAATAAATCTTTAAAAAAAAAAAAGAAATATGAAGACTATAATGAAAGACCCAAGACATTTCTAATAGGAGTTTGAGAATAGGGAATAGAGCTAATAAAGGCAAGGCAATATTTGAGGAATAGCTGAAATTTTTCCAGAAATAATAAGAAATATAAATATTTCAATTCCAAAACTCAAATGAATTACAAGAAGGGTAACAAAATATAAATGTTTAAAAATATAAATGCAAGATGAATTAAAAATAATCCTTTAAATAAAAATATAAATGAAATTATCTTTATGTTATCAAAGTAGAGAAGGATGTTTTAACAAAATGGCCAAAAAAAGCAAAAAAAAAAGGTAAGATTATGATGATGATTTTACTATTAATGTACAATTTTTAAAAAGATTTATTTATTTCCACCCACCCCCATCATTGTCTCCTCTCTGTGTCCATTTTGCTGTGTGTTTTTCTGTGTCTGCTGGTCTTTTCTTTAGGCAGCACTGGGAACCGATCCTGAGACCTTCCAGAGTGGAAGAGAGGCACTTAATCTTTTGTGCCACCTCAGCTCCCTGGTCTGCTGCATCTCTTATTGTCTCTCCTCTGTGTCTCTTTTTGCTATGTCATCTTGCTATGCCAGGTCTCCGCACGGGCCAGCACTCAATGTGGGCCAGCTCTCTGTGTGGGCCAGCTCTCTGCACGGGCCAGCTCTCTGCACAGGCCAGCTTGCTAAATGGGCCAGCTTGCCTTCACCAGGAGACCCCAGGAATCGAACCCTGCACCTCCTATATGGTAGATGGGAGCCCAATCACTTGAGTCACATCTGCTTCCCTAATGTACTACTATACAACCATATTAATATTAAAACTTAACTTTGAAAAACAGCAATACAAAAAAGATAAGATGATGAATTGAGAGTATTTATTATAGTGCAAAAATAAATTATATTTTAACCTGAAAAAGATAAAACTTTAATAGAAAATGTATTAAAGGATATCATTAGGCAATCCACAGACAACAAAAATATGAATGATTGGTCATCATATGAAAATATTTCCTTTCAATCATAAAAATGGAAATAAATTTTTTCAAGAAACAATTGTATATCGTCCAGATTGACACAAACATTTCTTTAAAAAATGATGATGTCAGTGTTGGCAAACATGTAGGAAATTTCATATCCTGCCTTTGTATAACTGCCTTTGCAAGCAAATTTGCATTATCTATTGAAACGAAAAGTATATATGTTATGATCTAGAAATTCTATTTCCACTGCCATATTGTTTGCAATAGCTGCACCATAAGATAAATAAATGTTGGTAGAGTATTACAAATAGACTCCTCTACAGACATACCCCATTTAATTGTGCTTTGCTTTATTTCACTTTGCAGATAGCATGTTTTTCACAAATTGCAGTTTTGTGGCAACCCTGTGTCGAGTAAGTCTATAGGTTCCATTTGTCCAACAGCATTTGCTCACTTCAAGTCTCTGTGTCACATTTTGGTAATTCTTGCAATATTTCAAACTTCTTCATTATTATTATATTTGTTATGGTGAGCTGTCATCTTTCATGTTACTATTGTTTTAGGGCACATAATACGATGAACTTAATTGATAAATGATGTGTATGTTTTGACTGTGCCACTAAACGGCCATTCCCACCTCTCTCCCTCTCATAGCTCACCCTATTCCTGGAGACACAACAATATTGAGATTAGGCCAACTAAGAACTTTACAATGACCTCTAAGTTTCAAGCGAACGGAACAGTCACATGTCTCTCACTTTAAATCAAAAGCTAGAAATGAGGAAGGCATGTCAAAAGCTGATATAGGCCAAAAGCTAGGTGCCTTGCACTGGTTAGCCAAGTTGTGGATGCCAAGGAAAATTTCTTGAAGGAAATTAAAAGTGCTATTACAGTGAGCACACAAATGATCAGAAAACAAAAGAGCTTTATTGCTGGCATGGAATAAGTTTTAAGGGTCTGAATAGAAGATCAAACCAGTCACAACATTCCCTTAAGCCAAAGCCTAACCCTGGGCAAGGCCCTAACACTCTTCAATTTTCTGAAGGCTGAGAGAGGTGAGGATGCTACAGAAGAAAAATATGAAGCTAGGAGAGCTTGGTTCATGAGGTTTAAGGAAAGAAACTCTCTCCATACCATAAAAGAGCAAGGTGAAGCAGCAAGTGTTGATATAGAAGTTGCAGCAAGTTATGCATAAAATCTAGCTAGCTAAGATAATTGATGAAGGTGGCCACACTAAGCAACAGATTTTCAATGTAGAAAAAAAACAGCTTTCTAATGGAAGAAGATGCCATCTAGAACGTTCATAGATAGAGAGGAGAAGTCAATGCCTGGCATCAATGTTTCAAAGGACAGGCTGACTCTCTTGTTAGAGGCCAATGCAGCTGGTGACTTTAAGTTAAAATCAACTCTGGTTTACTATTCTGAAAATCCTAGGGCCCTTGCGAATTATGCTAAATCTACTCTGCCTGTGCTCTATAAGTGGGACAACAAAGCCTGCATGACAGCACATTTCTTTTCAACATGGTTTACTGCATATCTTCAGCCTACTTTTGAGACCTACCGCTCAGAAAACAGATTCCTTTCAAAAGATTACTGCTCATTGACAATGCACCTGGTCACCCACGAAGAGTGATGGAGATGTACAATGAGATCAATGTTGTTTTCACGTTTGCTGATACAACATCTATTCTTCAGTGCATGGATCAAGGAATAATTTAGACTTTCAAGTCTTATTATTCAAGAAATACATTTCATAAGGTGATGGATGCCATAGATTGTGATTCCTCTGATGGATCTGGACAAGTCAATGGAAAACCCTCTGGAAAGGATGCCCCGTTCTAGATGCCATTAGGAACATTTGTGATTCATGGGAGGAGGTAAAATACCAACATTAACAGTAATTTGGAAGAAGGTGATTTCAACAATAATAACTTTGAGGTTATCAAGACATCAGTTGAAGAAGTAACTGCAGATGTGGTAGAAATTGGAGGAAAACGAGAATTAGAAATGAAGCCGGAAGATCTGACTGAATTGCTGCAATCTCAGAAAAAAAAATTGAATGGATAAGCAGTTACTTCTTGTGGATGAACAAAGAAAGCTGTTTCTTGAGATGGAATCTATTCCTTATGAAGATGCTGTGAACATTGTTGAAAAGACAACAAAGAATTTAGAATATTACATAAATTTAGTTGGTAAGCAGTGGAAGAGTTTGAGAGGATTGACTTCAATTTTGAAGGAAGTTCTACTGTGGGTAAAATGCTATCAAACAGCATCACTTGCTACAGAAAAACCTTTCATGAAAGGAAAAGTCAATTGATGCAGCAAACTTCCTTGTCATCTTATTTTAAGAAATTGCCACGGTCCTCCCAACCTTCAGCAACCAACATCCTGCTCAGTCAGTAGCAATCAACATTGAGGAAAGACCTTCCACCAGCAAAAAGATAATGACCCACTGAAGGCTCAGATGATAATTAGCTTTTTTTCATTAACAATAAAGCATTTTAAAATTAAAGTCTGTACATTGGTTTTTTAGACATAATGCTATTGCCCATTTAATAAATTACAGTGTACTGTAAACAAAACTTTTATATGCACTGGGAAACAAAAGAATTGTGTGATTTGTTTTATTGTGATACTTACTTCATTGCGGTGGTCTGGTATTGAACTCACAATGGCGCTGAGGTATGCCTGAATAGCATTAAAATATCTGATTTATAAAACCTTATTGATAAAAAGACTGTGCAGATTAATAAAATAATTAAGAAAATACTATTAAAATTTCCTTTCTAGGGTGCACCCTTTGCTTCAGTCCAAAAGAGTATATGCATTTCTCCCCCACAACATCTCCCGTTGTTCAAGACATGTAGATGTCTGCACTCACCAATTTCACCCAACTCTTCTAAGGAAAACTAAACTGCTGAAAATACATACAGAAGAAGGCAGACCTAGGGCATTCCTTGAACAAAGTGTGACCACTAATTTACCAGAGACAGTGCCAAGGTCAGCAAACCTGGTATTGTCTTATACAGAAAGAGATGCTTAATAGAGAAAATAGTAATGTGCGGAGTTAATTATTTATTCTTTTCTCCAGAATTTGAATGTAAAAATGTAAAGATAAATAATCACATGGCAGTAGGAATAGAAACAAGAAAATGCATATTAAAAAACAGAGACTAAGAGAGTAAGGTGGTCATATTAACAAACAAAAACTAGAATGAAGAATAAGTGAATTTCCTCTCTCTTAACTTGAAAAACCAAGGATAATTTGTATTCTTTCTCCCCCTATTGTAAACAAGTATTTTTGAACTTAAATTTATTTCTAAATAATATAGATAATATAAAAATATTATGAAAATAATTGCAGAACCAAATCACTATTGCTTTTTAATTTAAAAAATATTTCAAGATTTCCAATATTTTCCAACACTTTCTACCCACCAAGCAACAACTCCACCTTCCTCCCTACCCTTATACTGGCATTCACTAACCTTTATGTCTCTATGAATTTGCTATTTCTAGATATTTCATGTAAGTGAACTCATATAGTATTTGTCTTAATATGCTTTGCTTGTGTCAGACAACCTCAATTTTTCAAGGATCATCCGTGTAATAACATGTATCCGAACTTTGTTCCTTTCTTTTGCTGAAGAATACTCCATGACGTGCATATATCACATTTTGCTTGTCCATTTTCCTGTTGATAGATGCTTAGGTGAGACCTTTCAGCTGTTGTGAGTAATCCTTTATGAACATTGCTGTACAAGTATCTGTTCAAGTCCCTGTTTTCTCTTAATGTATTAACCTAAGAAGGGAATTAACAAGTTATGTGATAATTCTATATTGAACTTTTTGAGCAAACACCATACTGCCTTCCATAGCAGCTGCACCATTTAACATTTCCACTAACAATGCGCAATATTCAAACTAAATATTTTTAAGGACAATATATATAATTATGCATTTAATTAGAAAATCTCTTAATCTAGAGGAATTACTTAGGAATCCTCTTCACCCAATAAGTACAACAACTGAAAAAGTTCTCCATTTTATGAGTTTGATTTTCTTGTATGTTGTTCCTAATCTTTCAAGGAAGCACTGTTTTCAGAAACTGAAGTTTAATTGAACTAACTTAGTTTGTTTTTTGTTTGTTTGTTTTTGCCTCAGAGTTTATTCTTCCATTTCCTGATAGAACAAATAATGGAAACCTAATTCTTCATACATATTACTTCTGGATGAATTTTTTTTAAATTGTCATAATATTAGTGCACTATAAGTACAAACAAGTTTTAGGAAAAGTAAGATTAAACAGTTCCTTAATTAAGGTTAGAACCACATATATTGTACCCCCAAAGAAAATGCGACCTTAACATAAATAACATTTTTCAAAGAATGAATACCTTTAAAAAACGGAAAATCCAAAGACACAATATAGGGTCTCACTCAGATATTATTTAATGACGAATTTTTATTTCTGAGTTAGTTAATTATGCTAACTTTGCCCTAAATCAAAGATGGCTGTGGTAGTGTTAACAGTTAGGTGGGGTGGGAGGGATCCTGCACTACAGTTCTAACCAGATTCCTTTCCCATGCATATGGAAAAGAAAGCAAAGGAGGCAGGAAATAGCAGTGAGCAAAATAGTTGAAATGCAGCTTGCCATGCAGAAGAGAGGGGGAAGGGAGGCGGGAAAGAAAAAGGCAGAAGACAGGTCATGTAAACCAAGGGCCAGGAAGTGAATTCTTTATAATGATGCTTGCCAGAAGCTAAATTCTTGCAAATGTGGTTCTTTTTTTCCCCTAAACTATGAGGAATACTTGGGGACCGGATGAGGAAAAGGTCAGAAGTCACTAAATTGTAGTTTTATGAAGAATATAATTGCTCTGTTCCAGTTTTAACATTTAAAGCTACAAGCCAATGAGAAAACAATTCTAACTCTCATGAACTACCATTTCCAACATTTCCAGAAGGTTTATATTGTGTGAGAAACAAATCTCATTCTAACGCATTGGTTTATATTTTTAAAAATCTGTTTTTACTTTAGACTTGCTGGGAGGACTTGGGAAGGGTCAATGGAGTGGGAAGGAAGTTGTTAGTCAAGAATGGCTCCTGCTTATGTAGAAATTGGATGAATCTAAATGACCTAATAATTTCAATTCTCTGAATAAGTTGGTCTGTTTCTTATCGCAATGATTAAGAGAAAAACAATTTTGGGCCATTAGGTATAATAACTTTTCAACTATTGAGACATCAAACATATGCTAATCCAGAGTTCAGGTTAGGTCCCAGGCATATAAGATATAAAAATGCATATTTATATGACACTACATACTCTCAAACATATAATATTATATTGATCTCCTTTTCACTAATGTAACTTATATTTTAAGGTACATATAGCTACAACAGGGCTTTTGGTGTTAAGAATCAATTAATGAAATAGATATTTTATTTCTTGCAACCTTATTTGCAATTGCCATAAGTCAACAAATCACTAGCATGCAAGCCAAGGCAGCTACTGACATTAACCAAGCAGTTTGAGTTGAATTATTTTAGAAATATTTAAAACTGTGAACTCTTTTAGAACAAAAAGGGAGGAGGAGAAAAACCCCTTTTATATTATCCTAAAACATGTCTTTCTGCATGAACATTGATTAAGAGTGGAAACATCTGCTTGCAAAAGTTCCAAGAACTTTTAATGTGACTTTTATCTTGCAAAAATATCCTCACTTTTAAATCACCTTAACATAAATGAT
Source organism: Chaetophractus vellerosus (assembly GCA_004027955.1). Taxonomy (NCBI): domain Eukaryota; kingdom Metazoa; phylum Chordata; class Mammalia; order Cingulata; family Chlamyphoridae; genus Chaetophractus; species Chaetophractus vellerosus. The sequence goes on from PVKH010001968.1 coordinate 26,687, forward strand.
TTTCCCCATCAGATAAATATGCTTAAATTTCAGGCTCTTGACATGCATTTGTATAAATGGCTATCTGTGTGTTCATTGAAAAAGTACCTGCCCAAAGATTCCTGTTTTTGGAATTAAGTTATTTTGAAAGTCTTCTTTAGAAAACATAAAAGGGATAAAAGCTAGATAAATAAAAGTATTTAAACACCCAGAGGATATTTTCCTTTTTGCATGGTTAGCAATAGAATGTGTATTTTCATATTCAGTGGTAACATCTTTAAAGCTAAAGTTCTCTTTTCCAAACACTAAATTTCTCAAGAATTTTTAGGAACAGCATTTAGTAATTCAAGGCTAGAAGAGCTGTTATAGTTAATAAATTCTATCCCACATGGACTTTGGATCAGACTGCTGATATAGCTTCTAGAAATGAAAATAAAGATAGAATAAAAAGGAAATTTATATTTTATAAAATATAATATTATTCAATTTCTTTGAAATATTGATCATTAGTTTATAATTTTGTAATAAATTGTATTAAAAATTATATACCATACTAAACTTCCTCAATTATGGAGGCATAAAATGATAGTATTTACTCTACACTTAATAACTTCAACCCAGTGGCATATCCAGCATGTAAATTCTAGAAAGTAAAAGTTAATTAGGCAAGTAATGGCATAGGCTTCATGGAGATACCTTGCTATTTGTCAGAGAAATTGATACCTCAGTAAGTTCATCAGAACACAAGACAAAGATAGTGTCATCTTAATTGAAATCAAGTGGAGATGAAGGGTACATTTCACCAGATGTCCTTCATGAGAAATTTGGAGAGTTAAAACAGGGTTAGACTCAGGCACTGTACCAAATAGTCTAAAAGTTGTTTAAATTCCAAGCAGGAACTATGTTATTAGAATATGTGAGTGAGTATAATGTAATACTCATGTGAAAGTAAGTGTTTTCCCAGTATTCTCTAGGGTGTCTGCCTTACATGAACATCTCTACAGTTGATATAAAAATAGTCTGTCAATGGTTAAAGCTGACTGAGAAATAACAGTCCTCATTCTTCTGGCTCATTTTCAAAATTACCTTTGAGCACCAGGGAATGAAGTTTGCTTTTAACTCAGTGGCTGGACAACAAACATATTCCTCATGGAAAACACATGTAGGAGGTCATATTTCCTCATCTCAGCATGTGTCAGCCCTCTTAGAAAAACAGAATGAAATGAAAGCAATTATTTCACCTTGGTTAATTTGTAAGTTTCCCCAATAAAGCTTGTGCTTCACATTATATTTTGTGTGTTTGTGAAGAATGAATTTATCAATGCATTGAGAACTTGAACTCTGTGTGTGTGTGTATGTGTGTGTGTGTGAGAAAGACAGAGAAAGAGGAGAGAGTATGAAAATCCTTGTTTCTCAGTAAATAACACAAATGTTCCCACTTTTAGCTAAATTGAAATACAAATTTACAGTTTTGGTTTCTTAAAGTCATTATTTGAGACCAGACCCAGTGTCTAGCAGGTTGGGGGAGAACTACCTTAAAGACTTAAAATTCTGATGTTAGAGCTATTCTGTACCTCAACTAAGCAAAGTTTTGCCCTGAAGGAGGGAAATGGAGTCATCTACTGAAGATATTCCATCTTGTCAACCCCTAAAACAGAGTCCATGCTCTAAAGGAATTTACACTCTGTAATGGTTTGAGTTTGATTTAATTATGAATTCCAAAAATATAGATTAGATTATGTTTGTAAGCTGGTCTGTTCATCTGGGCATGATTGAGTTGTGAGTAGGGCGTTAACTGCCAGGTCAGTGAGACGTTGAGCCCTGCCCCTCAGTGGGCGTGGTCTCAAGTAGAAAAGCAGATGGAGAGAAGCAGATTGAGAGC
>PVKH010001969.1:0-28527 GCA_004027955.1 Chaetophractus vellerosus
CTGTTAGGAGTAGGGAACCAGTGACTCCACCTAGGCTATATGCCCTGAGGTTGGGGTATATGTGCCACATCCAGCCACAGGGGTGAGCAACTTAGTTTTCCTTTGGCTTCTTTAGCTTTCCTGAAGGGTTGTTTTCTAATGAATATAGGTCTAGAATAAAATCATCTCTCTACAAAATGAAATTGCCCAAACTATAAGAATAAGAATCTAGTTCATTTGGTATGCTGGATAGGACAGATACTTAGAGGAAAGACAGATTTGGGCTCAACTCTCATTTAGGACCTGGGTGATCTTGGGAAAGTCATCCACCCTCTCTGACCCTGCTTCTTCATTTGAGAATGGAGATAGTACTCACTTCACAGGGTAATTGTGAGGAACAAATAAGTTAATGGATCAGAAACTCTTTGTAATCTATCAATGTCCAACTAACTCTTTTCTATGATTATTTTCATTTTATTATGTTGTTTTACTCTTTGTTTTCTAATATGGAAGCCACCATATCTAATCTGCTTAGACTGTCTGTAGAGTCAGCCTAATTATATATCACATACACTTTATCTGTTTGATGTGCATAGTTCTGGTTCTCCTTGGGGTGGTAATAGAAAAAATGTGGGCTTTTAAGTCTGTGGTCTGTGCCATGGTCAGTGTTGGCCCATGTAGCTTACTCACTTGGGTGGAGTTAATGCTCCAACAGCAGCTACTGGGGGAGACTCCAGCCAGGTAGATGTTAGTTAAATATTTCCATTCCAGAATTTGTTTATGCTGCTCTTACAAATCCTCTTCTACCTAGAATCATTTGACCATCACTTTTCTGTTCTGTATTCTGCTGATTGTTGAGAACTCTTCATTGCAAACCTGGGTTTGTGGGATGGGAAGGGAGTTAGTTTAATTCATTTTTCCCATAGGAAATCTAAATAATTCAGGTATATTTTTAGTGTTTAGTTATATATTTTTTGCTGACTAATTTATTTATTATTTTTCATTTGCCATAAATTCATTGAGGTGGATTATAAAAATACAGGGCTTGTCATTGCCTTCAATGCCCCAGCTGGCTGTGTCTATCTTACCAGCCTCATCTATATAACTTTTCTAAAAATCATTCACCTATATGATCTCATCTCACTGCCCAGGCTTCAAGACCTTTTCCATTTTACAGATATCTCACAAGCTGTCTCTTCTGGCAAAATGTGAGTAGAGAAAGGAGAAAGCCAGGACTAAGAGTAATGCCCACATTTTCTAACATTGAAGAATAAATTTGACTTTGAGTTTCCTAGCAACCAATGTAAGGTGGGATACAAAATCAGACACATGACTCATGCTATCCATTACAAAATTCAATTCAGTTTTGAAGGAAAAACACAGCTTTTATTGACACTGAGACCCAAGAGATAGGGTGGGAGAGAAGGTAGGGTGAGCCATCTTTATGAAGAGTATGATTTACAATGTGATAAACAACATTCTGAACCACATCCTCAACAGTAAGGAAATAAAGTTTCATAGGGAAACATATAAGAGATGTTTTTATAACACCTCTCAATGTTATCATGACAAGTTGTAATTGCCATCTTAGAAGAGACCAAAATAGTGTTCTCCTGTGGCCTAGCTTGATATAAAGATAACTTTCAAAGTATCTCAAAGAATGAATGAACTATATGCTTTTTAGACTGTTTTCATCTATTTTTCTCTCAATTGAACTTTTCATAAGTCTTGAGTGACAAGAAACTTAACCTTAAGTTTCTGACATTTAACTGACTAATATAATTTATTGATATAAGTCAAAATAATCAGTGGTTTATGTAACCCTTTTGCAACAGAAAGTTTCTAAAAATAAAACTCCTCATCTATAAATTGGAGATAATAATCGCAAATGGATGTTATAAAGATCATGTATTGTGCTATTACTATAATAATAATAGTGGCGTTTATAAAATAATGTAGCGTTTAACAAACATTGAACCCTTAGGTGCCAGGTACTAATAATTGCTTTACTTGTGTTGTCTTATTTAGTTCTTACAACAAACCTTAAAAAGTAGATATTATTATTGCACCCATTTTGGAAAATAAAAAAACAATGATCAGAGAGTTTAAGTAAGTTTCACAAGGTCAAAGAGCTCATAAATAGGCAAGTCAGGATCGAACTATAGGCTGCTTGAATTCCAGATCGCCTGCTCTTAACTGGAATAATATAATTAACCAAATATTGTGTTCAATAAATGGGTTAATATTAATACGTATCTTCACAACCTAAGTTGTTTTTAATCAATGCAAACATTAAATGATTGAAGTATTTTATTAGAAAGTGTTACATTCCCTGCAGCATTTTATTTTTCATGTCTTACCATGTTTCACCAAATTTAATTTGTCAGCTATAAGAGTCACCATTATTTTATGTACTACTAAGAAAAAAATGCTGCTAATTAAACTCTGATACTGTGCTTTCTTGTTACATAGAATATTTATTTTATACTTATTGAAAGGCTTCTTTTAAACTTAGAAATTTTTTATCATAAATCTTTCTTGTACATAATAAGAAAAACACATGCAAATAAAGTATTAAGATATTTTAAAAACATTCCATTGAGATATTTTTAAAACGGCCCGACTTTTCCAAATTATGTTTTGGCTCAGTGTTAGCAATAGACACATTTTCCACACTGTAATATATTTTATGTATTCAAGAACATAGTGATCGCAGCCTTACTTCTAAGTTTCTACTGTCATCTTGGGATTTTCTCCCAAGCCACTGACACATTAGAAAATGTTGATATATATATTCAAGCAATGTCAATGTGTCTGTCACAGAGTTTGTAAGATATATCTGGATCTCAGAGATGTTAAATAGGGGTGGAGGAGAGGGAAATGTGTTTCTTAAAATCGACAATAAACTTTGCATTAAGCAATATGTGTTTCGCTTGACTTAAAATTGTAACAATTTCAGTGAGGATTTTTGTCTGAAGTTTCATTCATCTCGACCCAAGCATATTAGGTATCCAATATATATCTGTTATTTACCAGATTGGAATAGACAAAAGCTCTGAGATATTGACTACTGCCATAAATATATTTGCTTATCCACAAGTTTTCAAGGTTATCTAGAGCAGGTTCACTATGATAATACAGTAATACTTTTTTCTTTCCTGAAACTACATCTGGTGATTTGGAACTGTATGTACCCTAGAAAATCATGTTCTTAAAATTAATCCATTCTTGTGGGTGTGTGAACATATTCTAAGTAGGGCCATTTGATTTGGTTACTTCAGTTAAGGCATTTTCCAGGGTAGGTCTTAATCCTTTTATTGGAGTTCTTTATAAACGGGATGAATACAGAGAAAAAGAGCAAGAGCAAGAATGAGAGCAAGAGAGTGAGTGAGAGAGAGAGTACCACAGAACCAAGAAGTTCCAGAAGGGGAGGGAGAGACCAGCAGATGCCACCATATGTTTTGCCATGTGACAGAGGAGTCCAGGATTGCTGACAGCCATTCTTTAGGGAGAAAGCATAGCCTGATGATGCCTTGATTTGGATATTTTTCTCAGCCTCGAAACTATAAGTTTGTAAGCTAATAAATTCCCACTGTTAAAAGCTAAACCATAAACATTTTTCCAAAGAGGAAATACAAGTGGTGTAAAAGCACATGAAAAAGTCTTCAATATCACTAGCTATTAGGGAAATGCAAATCACGTCTACAATGAGATATCATCTCACGTCTCATAGAATGGCCATTATTTTAAAAACAGAAAACTATAAGTGCAGAAGAGGATATGGAGAAATAAGTACATTCCTTCAGTGTTGGTGGGAATATAGAATGATGCAGCCTCTGTGGAAGACAGTTTGGCAATTCCTCAGGAAGCTAATTATAGAACTGCCATATGATCTGGCAATCCTTCTACTAGGAATATATCCAGAAGAACTGAAAGCAGGGATGCAAAGAGATACTTGCACACTGATGTTCATATTGGCATTATTCACAATTGCCAACAGATGGATACAACCTAAGTGTCCATCAACTAGTGAATGGATAAGCAAAATGTGATATATACATAGATGGAATACTATGCTGCTGTAAGAAGAAATGAAGTTGGAACACATATGACAACATGGATGAACCTTGAGGACATTATTATGAGTGAAATAAGCCAGACACAAAAGACAAATATGGTATGGTCTCATTAATATAAGCTAAATACGAAGAATAAATACTGGAGTTAAAATATAGAATATAGGTTACTAGGAGCTAAGATGAGGTCTTATAAGGGGTACTGATGCTTTATGTACGTGGAATTTTTAATTAGCTTGACTATAAAAGTGTGGAAATGGATAGAGTTGATGGTAACACATTATAGTGAGTATAACTAACACAGCTGGTTTATAAATGTGATTGTGGCTGAAAGGGATTGTCTAGGGACAGAAATGTCAATTGAAAGAAAGCCTGAGATAATCTAGGGACTGTATAATGTAGTGAACCTGGTGGTGGATGAAGTTTGTGGTTAATAGTACAAATACAAGAATGTTCTTCTGTGAGCTAGAACAAATGTTTGTCACTATTAGAAGGTGGTAAGAATATGGTGATGCATGGGAAAATGCAATTAATGTAACTTATGGATTATAAATAATATTGTAATATTCTTGCATCAATGTCAAAGGAGGTACTACTTCAGTGCTAAGGGTAAATAATATGGAAGTATGGGATTTTTTCTTTTGGACTCAAGAGAACATTCAAAAATTTATTGTAGTGATGACTACACAACTCTGTGATGAAAATTACAGCCACTGAGAATATAATTTGGATGGATAGGACAAGGCATAAGACTGTATAACACAGTAAACCATGTGGTAGAAGATAGACTGTGGTTAACAGTACAAATATGATAGCATTCTCTCATGAACTATAACAAATGTACAGTACTAATACATGGTGTTAATGATGGGGGGTGGAAGGGAAAAATATACCAAATGTAAGTTATAGACCATGGTTAGTAGTAATATTTTGATGTGTTCTTCATAATCTCTGGCAAGTGTTCCACAGTAATACCAAGTGTTGGTGGTGGGATGGTATATGGTAATTCGGCATGTTGTGCATGATTGTTTTGTAAGCTCACAACTTCTCTAATATAACGGAAGAAAACAACACTGCCTGTTCTTATAAGTCCAATCTTCTCAACACTTCCATAACCCCAATCCAAACTTGGCTTCAAGATTTCTCTCTCTATTGACTTTCCATCTGACTTCAACATGTCCGAGACGCCATTTAAAAAGAAAGAAACAGAAAACGTCAACTACTTAGGAATAAATCTAATGAAAGATGTGTAAAATACCTACATAGAATATTGTACAACATTATTGTGAGAAATTAAAGAAGACCTAAATAAAAGGCGGCAGGGAGACTCAATATTGTGAAGATGTTGATTGTTCCCAAATTGATATCTAGATTCAGTGCAACCCCAACAGATTTCTTTTTTTAAAATATATTTTTAAAAAATTTTAAGATACTTAGATTATACAAATGTTACACAAAAAATATAGGGATTCCTATATGCTCCACTTCTCTTTTAATAATTTCATTTTTAATTATCTATTGCTGGTATATATTTTAATTTTTATATCTCTAATGACATTGTTTAATTCATTCACTAAGATTAAAAATATATCTGTAGGGGCCGGCTGTATAGCCCAGTTGGTAGGGTGCCGGTTTACCACATGGGAGGCCCCGGGTTTGGTCCCTGGGCCTCCTCAAACGGGCGGACCGCCTCTAGAAGGCAAGCCAACGTGGGCGAGGCACGCCGCCATGGGCAAAGGCAAGCCCCCGCAAGCAAGGGTGAGCCCCCAGGAGCAGGTGGGATGCCACGCCGGTGAGCTCACTCAGCAGGTCACTCCAGCAGGGGGAGACAAGCAGACACAGAGGAATGCAGAGAGGAAAAAAAAAAAACGAACACAGCAAGAACAAGCAAAAAGGGGGGGGGGATGTATAATAAAAACATATATATATGTAAATTTACAATAAGGTTGACAGTAAATGTTTGGAAATGGATAGAAATGATGGGAACACATTACTGTGAGGGTAATAACAGTGCTGAATTATGTCTGTGATTGTGGTTGAAAAGGTAAGTTTAGGGTCAGGTATGTCACTAGAAGGAAAGATAGAGGATGAAACATGGGACTGTATAAAATAGTGGACCCTGTTGTGGATGATGCCTGTGGTTAATAGTACAAATATAAGAATCTCTTTCATGAACTATAACTAATGTATGTCACTATTACAAGGTAATAATAGGGTTGTATGTGGGGGAAAAAAGACAACTAATGCAAATTTTCAACTATAGCTAACAGTAGTATTGTAATATTTTTTCACTAATTGTAACAAAGATTAATAATTGGGGGAATAAAGGGTAAAGTTTTTTCCTTTTTTGTTTTATTTTGGCTTTTATGTTTGGAACAATGAAAATGTTTTAAAATTGATTGTGGTAATAAATGCACAACTTTGTGATACTGAGAGCCATTGATATTGATTGTAGGCTTTGGTTGGATTGTATGATGTGTGAATCTTTAATGAAAGTATATTATCTCAAAAAAAAGAAACAAACAAATATTTAAAAACCAAACAATTTTTTGGCATCTGCTCTCAGTAGCCTAGCAAACCGAAACACTGTATCATAGAAGATGAAAAACAATATATCACTGAGAAAAGGTACATGCTAATTTCAGCTTTCACACTGACATTCTCTGTGACCTTAAGCAAGTTCCCATCTATAAAATCAGGAGCTTAAGCTGCATAATCACCAACACCACTTCCAACTCAAATAGGATTTATTCTTGAATGCTAAGAGAGGGACTAACATTTATTGTGAACCAATCATGTGCCTCTTGTTTCTTTTTTTTTTTAAGATTTATCTATTTTATTACATATCTCCCCTTCCCCCACGCTGCGGTGACACGCCGAGACTGGTCACTGCGCAGGCGCGGCTTTCCCCACTTGTGAGCAGCTTCTGCTTCCATTCACGGCCGACTTTCAGTTTGCGGGTGGCTGGCTGCGCTCCATTCGCTGGCTACCTGCCCTGCCTGTGGCGGCTTTTGCCCTGCCCACGGCAGCTCTGGCCCACACATGGCGGCTTGCCATTCTCAAGGCCGTCTGCCCACTAGGAGAGGTCCCCGGGAACTGAACCCGGGACCTCCCATGTGGTATGCCGGTGCCCTATCCACTGGGCTATCGAGCTGGCCCCCCTCTTGTTTCATATGTATTATCTTACTTAGTCTTCAAAATAACTATTTCTATAGCTATGTTACTTTTCAGAAAACAGATAATTTAATGTTAACTATTTACTTCAAATATTGTCTACTAAGGGGAAGAGGCTGAGATTCCAAGCATGTCATAATTGATTCAAATCCCAGATCCTCTAATTTACATGCAGAGTCCTTAAAATTTTAACTTGGCAGAACACAGTTAAGAGCTGAGCAGTTGCTAGGATTGTGCATCTGGTACATTATATTGCTTGAAAGCTCAGACTCAAAGTTAGAATGCATCTAGTTTAGTTTGAAAACCTTCCCTGAGTACCTACTTTTTGCTTGTGCTGGGTGCTAGAGAAATAGAGTTAGATCAGAGCAGTCTCTGTCTTTAGGGAGCTCTCAGTTTAGGCAAGTAATTTTCATAAATATTTATTGGAGTCCTAGAGTTCACTTAACATTATTTAACATATATTTAATAGATATTTTATGAAGTACAACTTTTTGCTGGACATTAAGCATTTTTCAGTAAAGTACATAGATTTCTTTCCTCATGTGTCTTGCAGTCTAATGGTAGAGAGAGATAGTACACAGTAAATAATTAAATATATAATTTAAAACCGTGATAAGCTATGATTACTTACCAGGTTTTGTGTTAAAAAATAGCATAAGGAACATAATTAGATGGTATGATCAAAGGAGGCTTCTCTAAAGAGGTACCATTTAATCTGAAACCTGAATGATTAGAAGGGAAGAGCACTGAAAAGAATTCCAAGCAGAGGGAAGAGAATGGTTGAAAGCCCCTAATGAAAAAGATATTACAGAGTTCAAGAAACTGAAAGGAGAAATGCAGCAGAAAATGAAGTTGGAGAAAGAGCCAGGACCCAAATCAGATAGGGCTTGAAATCCACATTAGAATGTTTGGATTTTGATCATAATGAAAAGGGAAGACATTGAAGGCTTTGGGGAGAGAGAAGGGGTTACATTCAGGCAAACTGTTGTGTTTTTATTGATTTTTGGCTTCTATGTGGAGACTAGAATATAATGAACACCGTAGAAGAGAGGAAATAAGTAAGAAGGCTATTGATGTAGTGAGGTAATGGTGGTTTGAATTGGGATGGGTGGCAACAGAAATGCAGAAACATGAAGGGAATTGACGTATGTACTAGAAATTCGACTGTTGAAAGATTTGTGAATTGGTGGATGGTGAGGAATCAAGATCAAATCTAGGTTTCAGGCTTAGGCAACTGATTGAATATTTTTGCCATTGACTGCAATGGAGAATTTTGAAAGACCAGGATTGTGGGTGGAGTTACGGAGACCTCACTTCTATTTTGAAAATGTGAGGTGTTAGCTACTTGTGAGATCTCTAATAAAGGTATCTAGTAGTGATTTGTATATTCAAGGTTAGAGTCCAGAAGAGAAGTTTGGGCTACAGACATACGTATATTTGGGAGTTGCTAGCATATAGATGATATTTAATGCCTATATTTTGATGAGAAAGCCTAGGAATAAATATGGGGAAAAAAAGAGTAAGATGGTATAGGATCAAACCTTGGGGAATTGCAATATATAGAAGTGGTAGAGAAGAAAGGGAACCCACAGAGAAATCAGAAAATAGGGAATTGCAATATATAGAAGTGGTAGAGAAGAAAAGGAACCCACATAGAAATTAGAAAATAAAGTGGCCAAAGGCAGGAGGAAAATAAGAGTAGAGTAAAATAGAGTGAGTTGTCACTAAAGAATAGGAGATACAGGCAGCATACATACAAACGAGCTGCTTTCAGATGTTTGGCCAAGAAGAGGAAGAGATAAATGGACAGTAGCTAATGGTGTAGGGAATTATTGGTCATTTGCTAATGGTAATGATCTAGGTAGACATCATGATTGGTGTTGTAGGAGACACATAGATGACCGGAGGAATGCAGTCCTTGAGTGAGTTTAGAGGCAAGGGACTCAGGATATATGGTGAGGGCCTTTGTTAAGAAAAAAGAACACCTTTCATTCATGGTAATGGAATTTCAGAAAAAGACATGGGCAGGTTCCTAATTTTAATTATAGGAATATGAGAATGCTCTTGTCTGATTATTCCTTTAACATAGAAAGAATTAGGTGAAATTATCCTCTAAGAATGGTGGTGAAGGAAAAAGAATAATGGTTTCTAAGAGATAGAAGAAGTTCTGAATTAGTTCTCACAGAGAAAAAAATGAGAAACACGCTTGCCAGATTTACCTTGTAGAATTGCTGAGCTGTGAAAGCAGTCTGCTTGAAAATTTAAAGTGCAACCGTTCTACCTAGAGGTGAGATTTTTTCCAGTTATTTGGGTCCTGGATAAGCTACGTAGAAGTATTCATTTTGGGTTTGAGTTTTGCCATGAGAGAAAAAAATAGATGGAGACAAGAGAATTGAAGGTTGTTTGTGAGGAAATAATTATAATGATAGACATGGAATCTTAAATTGGACAGAAGGGGGGAGAAAGCAAGAATGGGGCTGATGAGTAGAAAGTGGGGCAATAAGTGGATTAGACTTCAAAGAATTATTGTAGTGTAAATGCTTCAGAAAATTATTTTGAAAGGTGCAGTTGGAGAATGCTATGCAAACATTTGAGATTGTAGACAGGGCAGTGTGTGTGTGTGTGTGTGTGTGTGTGTGTGTGTGTAAGAGAGAGACAAAGAAAGGTGGGGGGAGATGGCAAGGGGAGGTAATGTAACGTTGAGGAAAAGATCATTGAAAATTCTTTTTATTCATTTAAAGAGTACTTGAGATCTTATCATGAGCCAGGCATTATTCTGTTTGCTGGTGATTCAACACTGAGAAAGTTAAGAAACTTAAAAAAAAAAAAACTTGTTGAATGGTCATCTACATGAATGTGTGAGTCACTAAGAAAGAATATAGAAAGGGAGTGGGGAAAGATGGAACAAGTGAGCTCAAAATTAAAGCCATTGGTGAGTAAACCAAGATTAGTGAACCCAGTCATTCATCAAAGTATAAGCCGTGGTATTGTAGGAACATATGTAATAATATTGACAGCAACAATAAATTTAACAATAACAAATACTTAAATAATGCTTGTTATGTGCCAAGTACTATACAAAGTCTTAACATATATTGAATCATTACATTCACAAAATGGGTTCTATTATTCCAAATTTCAGAGCAAACAATGTTTGAGAGTAAGGGAGGAGAAGAAGATGGCAGACTGGGCTAGATTAGGGGATGTCCCCAGCAAGGTGGAGATGAGTGGTCAGTTGAAGACAGTTGTCTGAGGAGTTCTGGACTTCTAATAGTGACTGAGGGAAATAGGTAGGTAAAGTATGATGGGATGAATCCTAATGGCCTTCCAGGTGGGTTCTAGTGCTGGATTCACCATGTGGGTGATGGCTTCCAGGGCAGCTGCTCCCTCAGAGAAGAGGGGTGTATCCAAGATGACTGGGCATGCTCTTCTCCCCATCCAGGGAAGTATAAAGTGATTCTGAAAAGGGGAGAAGAGAAAATGAACTCATTTCTGTCCCCCAACCCCTACTATTCTTAGAGCTGTTCTGCTAATTGTTAAAGATGATAGGGCTCTGTGTGTAAGTTTTTATTTTAAACAAAGGCTTTGTTAAAACTTATAATGGTATGTTCAAAAATTCCTGGCTTAGAGAATCTTTTAATCTTGAGAGTATTCGGTCAAATCTCTCATTTTTCAGATACGGAACTAAGGGCCCAAAGGTGGGACTTGATTAAGGTCACACAGTAAGTTTGTGTTGCAAAGGTCAGTTCCCCTGACTCCCAGTCTAGAGCTCTTCCCACATCTACTGGGCCCAGGTTAGAGTCTTAACAAATGCTCTAGGGTAAAGAGTGCAGGAAGCCTCTGCCCGGTTCTCACCCCTTCTCTGTGATTGGCCTATCTCCTACTGGCAGCTCACACCTGGGATTTTTAAAAATTCATGTTATGTTAATTATGCTATAACCTCTGTCTCTGCTGACTATATTTTATTAAGAAATCATTCACTGTTTTGTCAATAACCCTGGGTGTCCTCTTCTGATAGTGCAGAGAGATGAGGCCTCCCAGCATGCTTTGCTCATGCTGGCAGCAGTTTGGGGCCAATATGAGGTTGCACAAGTACTTTCTCTGATGGCCTGGAGACTCTAGATAGGGCACTCTGTTCAACTGGTTTGCAATCATCAGAGGAACTACTGTGCTCTCATTAAACAGACACTCTCTCATTTCCCCTTATCTGCTTTTCTGTGTTCTACTTTTGTGTACTCTTGTTTAAACTGTGCAGAAACTTCCTGTTATTAAAAATCTGGTGTTTCAGAATTCAGAGCAGGAATTTTCCTATGTTTTTGCATTGATGCATTCCAGCCATCTAGAATAGTGTCTAACACATAATAGATGGTCAAGACTATTTGTTGAATGAGTGAATGCATGAACAAATAAATGAATGGATAAGATGTGGATAAATTGATAAATAAATTCTATCAGAGTAGCTGTGGAATGGACCATCTGTTCCAATCTCCTCACAGTACAGAAGGCTGGGAGTTAAGAGCCCTGGCTGGACTAAGGAGCTTCAGCAAAGAGAATTAACTTGCCAAGGTCATTTTTCCAAACAGGCTATGTAAATTAGATATGAGCTGAAATAATCTGTTTTTTGAGATTCAAGGGAAATTAGCTCATTGCCTATGTGCAATGGGAGGTGTAATGGTTTGGCAGTTTTATGTAATTATGAATTCCAAAAATATAAATTGGATCATGCTTGTAGACTGATCTCCTAATCTGGGCTTGATTGAGGCGTTAACTGCCACATCAGTGGGACGTTGAGCCCCACCCCTCGGTGGGTGTGGTCTCAAGTATAAAAGGATGGACAAAAGATTGGAGAAGCAGATTTGAGAATCAGTTCTGATGTTGGAAAGGAGCACTCCAGGAGAAGACAAGTAAGCCGTTCGCCTGATAGTCTACAGCTGGCCTTGTGGAGAGACGCAAAAGTGTAGAGAACCTCATGGTCTACAGCTGAACTTGTGGAGGAACCAGAAGCTACGCCCGGAGAGAAACGCATCCCCAGGAACAGAGGAGCCCAGAAGCCTGAACACTGGAGATGTCGGCAGCTGTCTTGCTCCAACACTTGGACTTTGGTGAGGGAAGAAATTTATGCTTTGTGGCCTGGTAACTGTAAGCTTCTACCCCAAATAAATACCCTTTATAAAGACCAACCAATCTTTGGTATATTTCCAAAGGTACCCCTGTGGCTGACTAATATAGGAGGTCTGTATTCCTCCCAAGCTCTACAGAGATTTTTGTGGGTAGGAATGAGTTTTGGTATTCTGAGTTTTTGCTGGCTCCATGTTCCCTGTATCAGCTCAGGTTATGGATCATTTTTCTGTCTTGCATATGATGTCGTTATTGACCCAGACAAGGTAACTTAGCTTTTTCCCTGTATATTCCCCAATACAAACACACACACACACACATATCCATACATGTCTGTGGGCACACACATGCATATACACACTCCCAAAAAACCAACCTTCTATAGAAAGTCTGTGTGTGGAACAGACTTAACTGAAGATGTGGAGAGATAGCAGGAATTTATATTATAGATATACCAAAAATCTTTGAACTTTAATTTTAGTCATACCTGTTCTTAAAATGTCTTTAGCCATTTCTAGTAACTTGGGCTTCATCTATCCCATATTTTAATCCATATATATAATATAATATTAACCTTTCTTTCCACTTCCCTCTCCTTTCTTCTCTTTTTCCAATCCCTATATTCCTATTCATTTCTTATAAATTACAGGACTTTCATTTTTTCTCTGTCATCAGTTGATGCCCATGAACTTAGGATTTCCTCTTATATCACCAAATATCTTGTTACAGTGTTTTTCAAAATAAAGGCAGTTCCTTTACCAAGGAGAAGTAAGGCCAATTGTTAAAAGGTAATTTTTCTACCCCATTTTTATTAGTAAAGGTGTTCTTGGTTATAAATGAAAGAGATCAACAAAACCAAAAAATTTTTTTAATTAAAAAATGTTACTGAAAGGATACTGAGATATCTCATAGCATCAAAGGAAAGTTGAACAACAAAGTCTTGGGGTATCCCTCAAGTACCACTTGGGCTATTTTGACCATACAAGTAAATACCTACTCAGGTATTCACATGAATGATTCTGTCAAAAAAAAAAAAAAAAAAAAAACTAGTCTTGTCTTTACATTTCCACTTTCAAATTTTCCAGAGAGGGACTGTGATTGGTCTGACTTAGGTTGGGTATCGATCTATGGTTGAATGAACTATGGCTGGGAAGCAGGACCGTATAGAAACTACAAGGCCAAATTCCACCCCTGAATATTGAACACAATTCTAAGGAATGTAAATTTACTAGGAATTCAGCAGCCACTCAAGTAGTATCTTCCACACTGCTTCTCTTAGGATGAAATTGTATGCCATGGCTCTTCTTCATCCAAAAGATATTCACTGGTATATTTGTTACAATTGATGAACAAATATTGAAGCATTGTTACTAACCATGGTCTAGAGTTTACATTATGGTTTATGCTTTGCACTGTACAATTTTATAGGTTTTGACAAAATGGTTATTAATAGGGAAAATGTGAGAGGGGGAAGGGTGAATTATATGGGAATCCCCTATATTTTCAACATAACCTTTTCTTTAGTCTAAAACTTATTTAAAAATAAAATTTTAAAAAATTTAGTTTTTTTAAAAGTGGAGGTGGCTCAAGAAGTTGGGTACCTGTCTACCACAGGGGAGGTCCCAGGTTCAGTTCCTAGTGCCTCCTAAAGAAGATGAGCAAGGCAGCAAGCTGACATGAGTCTGGTGCAGCGAGCTGATGCAACAAGAGGATGCTACAAGATGACACAATGAGATACAACAAGGAGACACAACAAGAGACACAACAAGCAAGGAGCAGATGTGGCTCAAGCGATTGGGCACCTTCCTCCCACATGGGAGGTCCCAGTTTCAGTTCACAGTGCCTCCTAAGAAAGAAGACGAGCAGGTACAGAGAACAGACAGCAAGCACAAACAATGGGGGTGGGATGGAGTGGGGAATAAATAAACAATTTTTTTTAAAAAAGATATTCACTGGGAACATGCTCAGAAATGGATCCTGGATGCTGGGTTAATAGAAACAAAAACACTGCTAACCTCAACTAACTTGTTAGTGGAGGAGGAAGATGAAAATAGAAACCATTACTTTATGGTAAAGACTGTGATGGAAAGAACCTCAGCATATAGTAAAGAGTACAGAGCAGATACCTCAGCTCTGCAAGGCTGATTGTTAAGAAGGCCTTAAAAGAGGAGGAAATAACAGAACTAAACCTCAACCATGAGGAGGCTTTAGTCATAAGGAGGCAGTAGGGTTGAGATAGACATTATAGGCAGAGAGTACAGCATATATGAAGTCATAATGTGTTCTGGAAATCACTGGTATTACTGCTGCTGGTTGAAGTGATGAGCACAAGTGAGACTCCAACATGGAATAAGGCCAAAGAAAGCTAGAGATTTTAGAGAGCTTTTTATGACAGAATCAATAATTTGGACTTTGGTATGTGGATACTAGAGAACTATTGAAAGGTAGTAAGCAGTGGAGTGGAAAGTCTTACCTAGAGAGTGGAGTTGGCCAGTACCTGGGTCAAGGGATGAGTATCTGAGTATCCATGTTTGTTCAGAGCTCTATGCACATTGCTTTCACCCCATCAGTTAATCTTCACAAAATCTCTAGGAAAATAGGCATGTCATACCATCGCACAGGAAAGGAAACTGGGGCTCTGAGATAGAATGTGAGTAATGGAAACCGGACCCATAACCAATTTTGTTTCCAAACCAGTACACTTACCTATCCACTATGCTGTTCTCTGTTATCCTGCTTACTTACAAACTAGGATCTTCTCTCATCTACTTAGGCTGTTGTTTTCTCCAAATATACTATGATATTATTTTAGTTCAAGCTGGAATGAAACGGGTGTGTGTGTGTGTGTTTGTACATATATTGTGTACAAGTGTGTGCACATATATGTGTGATTTAAGCAAGATGGTAAAACCCTTTTAGTAAACATATGAGTATCCAAAAGAGATATGGTCAGAAACGTCCATTACCCATTGCTATAAATACCTTGGGAATTTTGTATAGTTCTAAATCTTTCAGACTTGCTTTAAGATAAGCCAGCCAGCATTGGGGACCCTCACCGAAGAAAGATATTTTGACTACTGTGCTTAGGTGAACAAAAGCTCTGAATGAAGTGGTAGGGATTGATTTTCAAGTTATATTAACCTCTTCTCACATAAAAAGTGTTATTAGGTCCCCCTGCCATTTTAAAGGGTTTTTTTGCTTTCCTCCTCCTTTCCATAAAAAGGAGAGATAGCAATAGTATACTTCTAAGTTTGTCCTTGAGATTATTAAAGAGTTGAAAAGAAAAGATTGTAGCAACAACAGAATTATCATTACAAAAACTAACATTTATTGAGAACTTATTATGTGTTAGACACTGAGCTAGGAGCTTAATATGCATTTGCACATTTATCCTCAGTATTTCAGTGTATTGGGTACTCTTATGAAGTATGTATTCTTATCACTTCATCAATTGCAGATGAGGAAATTCAAGCTCAGAGAGACTGAGTAACTTTCCTATGACACAGCTACTGTATCAGAACCAAGATGCAAGCATAGATCCCACTGACTCCAAAGTTTATACTCTTTCCTGTTATGCTAAGATGTTCTCATCTTTTCCCCTAAAGTATAGTGAAAAAAGGATCATATCTTGGGACCAGGATATTGATATATCTGGAGTCCAGTCCTAGTTCTTTTTCCATTCACTGTGTGATCTTCTCTAAATTTTTTCTTCTCTCTGCAATTTTCCCTAACTTTAATAGGTGGGGCATGGACAGATTTCTAAAAACCCTTCCAGTACTAAGACTCTATGATACTTATGACAATCTCTCAGAGACCTCTTAAATAATCCCTATTTTCTGTGGATTTTTGCTGTCCACAGATTCTTGGGACTGATACTTGGGAACAAAATTCTGCATTTCTTTTTCATTGCACTCTCTCTCCATCCAGAGAAAGCTTGCAAAGACTAACCTTGTATTGCCATCTGGCAGTACTTGCTTAAATCAAGCCATTCAGTTGATAGAGGATAACTGTACTCTTAATGTCAGTGCATAAAATAAATAAATAAATGAGTAAATTCTGCTCTGGGCAAAATGTTTTCCACTTAAAATAACAAATCCACATCAGCAAAATATTTACTATTGGTATGGGGCAAAAGGTCTGGGCTGAAGATTGAAATTCAGATTGCTGGCAGACAGCCCCTTTTCCATATAAGAAATGTAATATGGTCCTCCAGCTCCGGGAGGATTATTGTATAGGAGGAAAGAATTGATAAACAGAGCAGCCTGTGGTGCCTGTTGTTACAGAGTCAAAAGGAATAGTAATTTCAGCCATATTTGGAGGTAAAAATCTGATCATTCTAAAAACTAAAATAAACTATTCTCATCCCTGCAGGGCCTCCTGGAGCCCACACAAACCCAGAGTAGTCTATCAGAGTGAAGGAGGTATAGAGATCCCTGAGCTTTCTTCCTGTAGCTTGAACTTTGGGGCTGAGCACATGGGGGAACATAAGGGCAACAGAAAGAGCCCTTGAACCTGGAATTAGAATCAGAAGCCCTTGATAGAATTCCAGCTCTGCCACCTTGGGCAGGTTACTTAAATTTAAGCTCTATTAACTTAGGCAACTTACTTAGGTTTCCAATCTCCACTTTTCTTCCATTGTAAAGTGGTGACAAAGACCCAAGGGATTTGTAGCAGTGTTATATGAAGAGGGAAGGAAAACAAATATTCATTAAACATCTTCTATATCTTGGTGCTTTTCATCACCTTCCTGATCTATAAAATAAAATATAATACCTGCTTCTCCACTTCATGTCTGATGATGTTCATTTCTTTTATATATATAAATCATACCTTTCCCTCAAGGAGCTCCAGTCAAGTGTGGGACTCAAACACATTACTGAATAATTAAAATATGTCACAAATGTCGTATTCTATGTACAAAGCATGGAGACACAGAGGAATGAACATTGAATTCAATTATGAAAACTCAGAAAATACTTTATGGAGGAGGAAGCATTTGAGCTTGGCCTTGAAGGATGAAGAATATTTAGCAAGTGAAGAAAAAGGATGAAAGCAAAGGGGTCAGAGTGGTCAGGATGAGTACTGGTCTCGAGGTATGCCAGTGCATGGCATGTTCATGGTATGGTGAAGAATCCCTGATGACTTGAGTTGGTAGAATGGTGTAGGCCAAGGTTAGCATGGGGCCATATTATTAAGGTATTTGAATGCCAAATTTGGACTTTATCCTATAAACAATAGATACTCAATACAGTTTTGCTTTCAGTGAAGGTTGGTTTACAATAAATATGAATTATACATAGGTAAATGACAGATTTTTGTGTCTGAATATTAGAAGTCAGAAGGACATCATCAAATATAACACATTTTTCTGGGTAACTATTGGCAAGTGGCTTAAACTCTCTGTATCTAAATTTACCTGAAATTTGAAATGGAGAGTATAGAATCTTTTTATTAGTAAAGCAAGTGCCAATTACTGACTGTACAAGGATTTTGAGGGCACCTCCTAGGTGAATAACTTTCTGTCTGTGGGGTGGGGGGAAGAATGGGAGATAGAGAAGTGTCAAAGTCTCTGTTCTTTGAAGGCTGAGCCAGCATGTCTTAGAATATCGGCTGTCTTGGGGCAGTCTCTTCTGCATTTTGTACTGTAGTTTCCCCATCTGCACAGTTGTCAGGTGATTTATAAGTTCATTTTCAACTTTAACATTCTATGTTTTCACTTTCAGAATCATTACTGAACCTTTACTTGTAGGCATGCTATTCAAAACCTAATCCTTCAACATGATCTTCAATCTTGCCTTTGACCCTAATACCTATCTGGCAATATTTGCAGAACTGTTCATGCGTCATCCCAAAAGGTGAGAGTTAAAGGATCTACCTCTCTCTGCTCTGCAATGAACATTGCTATAAATAGGGAGATAGAAAACATAAATCTGTAGCAGAATACAATCCTGAATTCTCAACCTGGGGCCCCAAAGACAGAAACTGTTGTGTAAATACTGATAAGAGCTTAAAATGATAAGAGAGATTTGCTCTACCAAGTGAGTAGGAAGTCAGTGCCCAAGAGTTGATTTATGTATTCTTAAACTGAGCCATGTAGAAATGTATATTAGACATAAGTATCTGAAAACTGCTATCCACAGATGCTTCATGACAGAAGAGGAATTTGAATCATGAGACATAGGCAGGACCCTAGGCTTAGAGCAGGCCTTAGAAAAATCTCTTCCTGTCCTTTAGCACCTTAGTGGTGGATTTGTTGGTGGCTTGGGGGTATTTTGAGCACAAATGATAAAGTCTAATTGTAGAGAAAACATCAAATGGCATTGGGGTCAGAAGACCCAGGTTCAAGCTCCAATGTAATCACTTATAGAATGTTTATGGTTTTGAACACTCAATTCACCTTTCTAAACCTTGATTTTCTCCTTTGTATAATGGGCATTATAATATATACTTCATGGGGGGTCTTATGAGTCTCACTTTTCCAAATGGATTCATTCATTTATTCATTAAATTGACCCAATGAATATTTAGTGAAAGCCTTTTATGTGTCAAGAGTTGTTCTGGCATTAGAGATAGAACAGTGAATAAGACACATGAAATCTAAAAATTGTAAAAAAAAAAAAAAACCAAATCAAACATAAATATTATATTATTTTAGTGAGTCAAGAAAATTTACTCATATCACAAAAAATATGGAGTTGCTTCCTTTCTGTAAAACAGCTCAGGTCTTTCTCAGGAGTTCCCGTGTGCTGGAAAGCTTGAAAAGAAAAACCAAAATGCTAATTTTAGTTCAAACAAAACTTAGTACTGTGCCATAACAAGAACAGTCCCTTCTTATGATATGTTGCTCTGCAGGTAAAATTCTTTAGCCTCTCAGATTTTTGCCCCTTTCCCTGTTCCCCAGCTCCACTCAAAAATAATATCTGGTTGTTTAACTTCGTGGGAAGAAGGGAGACAGTGGAATTTGGGATGCATGCATTGTTCTCTAGATCCTCCCTGATTGTGGCAGTGAAAGCCTGATGTGGGTTGCTTCTCAGACAGGAGAGCACAGAGGTATGCCGCCCTGTCCTTGGTCTTCTGAGGGCATCTGCTCCTAAACCTAATGGATGGTGCCCTTTGGAAGGTCTCTCTCTCTCTCTCTCTCTCTCTCTCTCTCTCTCTCTCTCTCATCTGATCAGGGCCTGGAAGTCCTCACTGGAGGACATAGTTTCATATCACCTCTCTTAAAGAGTCTGTCCTCCTGCATTTACTGTAGAGACGTTCCAGCCCTGCTATTAGGACATCTCAATGGCAAACTCCCAGCCAGATTCTCAGCTAACTGCTGAGACTTCTTGTAAGGAAATACGGGACCTCCTGATTCTTGTCCACACCCCAGAGGAACTGAGTTGACCTGGGGGCAGCCTGAAGGCAATCTATTGTAAAAGCCCTAAACTGAAAATAGAACAGAGGAACTTCTGAACTCTGTGTCTCCTTCAAACCTTTCTGGACATTTCTGAAATATCAAACATGCACCCTGCCCATGCACAAACACACAGCTACTTAATTTCGTACTGTCAAGGAGTTGGAATTTTAATCCAGGTCTCTTTGACTTCAAAACCCATGCTGTGGCCATTAACCTGTATGAAGTAGTTTTATTTGGAAGCATGTGCTAGTTTCAGTAGATTCACATATTGATAGATGAATTAGAACTGTAAAGGTCCTTAAAGGTCATTCATCCTTTATTTGACAAATAAGAAACCTGTGACTCCAAGGGATGATTTACCCAAGATCACAAAAACCTACAGGCCTCTGAGACTTCTTTCATCTTTGACATTGAGCAGCTCACACAAGTAGGATGTTCTCAGTGCCCTGGGACCCAGGCTCATTCAGTTGCCCCTCATCCTAAGTGGCAACTGCTTTGAAGTTAGCCTTGAATTTGAATGTCAGCTCTACCACTTACAGATTAAGCCATCTTATTGAAATCTTCTAAACATTAGTGTCCTCATCTGTAAATTGGTAACATGTAACATTTACCTCAGAGTTTTTAGGATGAAAGGAGTTAAATTATGTAAAATGGCTGGCACAGAGTAGGAACTAATAAATAGTTTTCTTCTTTCCCAATTCCTTAGTGTTACTTCCTGGAGCTATCTTATCTACAGGTTTTTGGAACATACATTGTCTGACTCCCTGTACTTGACTTATTGCCAACTTGGACTTATGATCCATGGCCCAGTGACTGCCTGAGCTGACATCTACCCTGGTGAATGTTCTCCTATCCCTCTCCTCTAGCAAACTGTCCAGTCTTTCTAGAATTTATGCTTCTTGGTTTACTGCCAGTTTCAAAATTGTTGACCTTGTGATCTGTGGAGAGCACTGTGATGCATCTCCTCGATTCCCCTTCAAAGAAGACTTATTGCCCCTGCTCCTCAAAGTGCTCTCAGATGGCCTTCAGTTATAAGCCTCTTCAGGAAATGCCTCAGCAAGAGCACCACCTAGCCCAAAGTCATGCCCCTTCCCAGGGACTCCACAACCAATGACTGATTTATATAGTAATATAAAGGCCTGGTCTTCTCAGCCCACGTTGGGGCAAATATGAAAGACCATTCTAGCTCCAGAGCTCCCCAGAGGTGCAACTAAGGCTGTCCTTGGGTTTGCATCACAGCTTAAATTGTACCTCTTCCCCTCCTACTTCTGTCCCCCTCATTTCCACAGGTGTTGATTCCAAGGGCACTCTACACATCTTGAGTGTCAATTTTCATTTCAGTTTTTGTTTCAAGAGGAACCCAACCAGTGACAAGGTTCCCTCAAGTTCCACCCAGTGCCCAACACTGTCTGTTCAGACTTTGCCTGACTGACTCAAGACTGCTCCTGCCTACACAAAGAGACACACAGAGCTCTGACTCTCTGATAACAAAGAAGTCAAGGGAAACCTTCTCATGACTTCTCCTGGATTGTCTTTTAGTGAAGTCAATTGTCAGTTGGACTTTACTCTCTAATAACCTCTTATCTTGCTCAGGCCTTACTCTGACAGGCCCTGGACCCTAGCAATGCAAGGATAAATTAGATCCACTTTTTGCTCATAGTCTGGGATGAAGCAAGCATGCACACACATAAATTATAGTATGGAATGATGGGAGCAATTCCTGCCTCAAGAAACTTAAATTATAATGCTTTTCTTAAAGAGTTGTTCTTATGATTAAATGAAGCCCCACAGCAAAACTGGCAAGGAGTAGACAGTTATTGAATCAAGTCCTCTTATTTTGTAGGTTAAGAAATTGAGGGCCTGAGATATCAAGTGACTTACTTAAAGTCCCAGAGGTAGTTGGCAGAGATGGGGCTAGAACCCAAATTTCTAGATTCATATTCCATGACATAGCACTACACACTTTGCCTCAAGAGGATATAATGTGTGTGTGTCCTATCTGCTAGTAGTGTTTGCAGACTTGAACTTGTGGGAGATAGGCTGCCTCCTCTCCAGTTTGGACACACCATATACATGTAGTTTCAGCCCGTGCTTCACAAGTTCCTTTGTTTTTTTTCTGAAATGAGTCCAACTATTGGGCAGTGTTTCTGTACACACTTCCTATTTCTCCTATTCATGCTTAGGGGGTGGCAAAGTAGCATCAGACCACAGCGGTTACATTTATATGAAAAGAACCTGTTGTGTTCTTTATAAGGAATAGCACGTTGCTTGGCTTGCTGGAGGGAGCTACCTTAAGTTTTCATTCCAGATATTATATTCTGTAATTAAAATCAATAGAAAAACAGGCACACAGCAGAAAGGTCATAGAATACAACAAAAAACCATTGGGTAGCATATTGCCAGGTGTCAAATAGATTTTTGAACTTTTCCTTAATCTGCAAATGCCTAAAGTCATCTGTGGGAGAGAAGCAGCATGCCCCAATCCCCAGCCTTGCCTGGGAAGGGTTTGCGAAAAAGAAGCCTCCCTGCTGAAACCTTTCAAGGCCCAGCAGTATCCCTTTAAACTCTGACCACCCTCCTGTCATTAAGCCAGTGCTGTATCAGAGTAAAGTCCTCATGCTGGAGAACTGTTCACAGCCTGTGTCCTGAAACCTTCACCTCAGCCTATCAATTGCTCACACATCTCTTAGAATCCCTGCTTCCTGACTTATTGCTGTGGTGTAGTCACAGCATACTTACCCTTTACACATGATAATTCATCTTACTCTTTTGGCATTTTCCTGTCCTCAGATCACATCTAGTCTTACCTCTCAGGATGATCCAGTCCTGATCTAAACCAATTCAAACTCCGGGGCCCTTCCCTGGTGCTGTTTTCTGTCTTGCTTGCCCAGTTTGACCAGAAAATAGGGAATCAGATGTGATTCTACCTCCTCAACTCAATATGAAATATTGTGTCCATAGAATCAGGAGGTCTATAATGGGAACATGCTATAATGGGCATGAAAGCCTTTTCTGCAAACCTATAAAAAGTAGATCTTAGTAAATAATTGCTCAGAGTCAAAGGCTTTCTCATTTTCCCATTTCCCCATTTTCCAAAATACTGGACCCTAGGCAAATGCCCACTGGCCTTGTGACCTTCATTGGCGACCTCCAGAGGGTCTGGGTGATCAGTGAGTCAGAACTCTGGTTTGTTTTAAAGTTTTAATTGAAATATAATATGCAAACATAAAAGTGCACATATAAGTATAGTTTGATGAGTTTTCACAATCTGAACACATCTATGTATCCCAGATCAAGAAATGGAACATCGCCACTATTGCAGAAGCCCTAATTATGCTTCTTTACCCCAAGGATAGATCTTATCCTGACTTACCTGTTTTGTACTTTATTTTCAGGAAATCATATCATATATACTTTTTGTGTTTGGCTTCTTTCACTCAGTATTATGTTTGTGAAATTCATTCATATCATTGCATATACTTTTAGATTTATTCTCATTGCTATATAGTGTTGTATTTTGTGAATATCCCAAAATGTGTTTATCCATTTTTCTCTTAATGGGTATTTGGGTAGTTTCCAATTTTTTATATCACAGTGTTGTAAGAACAGTATTTTGTATGTTTTTTTTTTTTTTGGTGCATAGAGGTATGCTATCCTGTAGGGTATATATCTAGCAGAATTGCTCAGTCATTGGGTTTGCATATTTTCTTACTTTCCTATTGCTACTGTAACAAATTACCACACATGTAGTGGTTTAAAACAACACAACTTTCTTCTCTTACAGCTCTGGAAGTCAGAAATCCAAAATGAGTATTATGGGGCTAAAATCAAGGTATCAGCAGGGTTGGTTCCTCCTGGAGGCCCAAGGGGAGAATCTATTTCCTTGTCTTTTCCAGTTTCTGTAACTTCATTCTTTTCACTCTTTGGCTTATGACTTCTTCCTCCACCTTCAAAGCTGGTAGCATAGCATCTTCAAATCTCTCTCTGCTTCTACCTTTACATGCCTTCTCTCTTATAAGAACCAAGGTGATTATATCTGGTCCACCCAGATAAACCAGGACAATCTTCTCAAGACACCCAAATTAATCATATTTGCAAATTCCCATTTGCCATAAAAGGTAACATTCACCAGATTCTGGGGATTAAGAGGTAGACATCCTGAGGGACAGCAGGGAGAGATTGGCATCATTCAGACTACCACATTTATGTTCCACATTATAAATATTGCCAAACAATTTTCTAATGTGATTGTACCAATTGATATTCCTACCAGTCCTACCAGCAATGTATGAGAATTCTGGTAACTCCACATCCTCATCAACTCTAGGCCTATTCCATCCTTTCCATTCTAGCCAGATGTCTAGTTTGCTATCTAGCTCACAAAACTATCTGGAAAGTCACACTTTCTGTGTCCATAATTCTACCCAAGCCCCCTTCCTTCTCTAAACACAGTAATCCCTGCTGATATTTCTATTAAGGAAAAATGTTCCTATATCTGAGCTGTATCCTATAATGAAATGGGCTCCCTTATGAGGTGATAAACTGACATTTGTAGGAAAGGTTTAGAGGTAAATTTAATATTGGATAGAGGTGTTCTTTTAGAACCAGCCAGGGATTTGAAGTTGAAGGACCCAGGTTTTGGTTTTAGCTTCTCTACTTTCTGTGTAAACCTGATCAAGTTATTAATTTCTGTGAGCTTCATTTTCCTTATATGTATGATGGGTATATTACTAAATTCATGCATTTTCTGTGAATAAGTGACGTTTTTCTATCACAGGATTGTGAATATTTAGTAGGATATTAGCTATGAAATCACTTTTGAAATTTCAGAACACTTTCAAGGATGCATTATGTTGTTCTTGTCATTATTATCTTGATTCAGAAAGTGTTTGGGTCTGTCACTGAGGCAGACCAGAGACCCCTCATCAGGAGGAAAGTGGTATCTGTCCCATCTCAATTACTCTTTGAGGAACATGGGGTGCTCTCTATAGGACGCTGTTTCTGCCTTTCTGAAGAGCATCCATAATTACTAGTGATAATTAGTTGCAATTTAAGATCCACAGGGTAATTTGTGAGGGTGTATATTGCATCTAGGCTTTCCAGGATTTTATGTCGTTCCCCTTGATGATTCATCCCCTTTTCATTTTCTGTGAAATAAAAGCAGAAGAAGGAAAAGGTGCTTGAACAGGGCAAAACCTGAAGGCCATTTTTACAAAGGGAGTCCTTTGCCACTGTTCTCTTTAAAGTGTACCATAAGTGCTATTGAGGTGGCTATAAGCAGTTGGTCCTAGAAGAGCAGTGTTCAGAGAAGGAAGGAACCATTCATTCTTTCAGTTCTTCAACAAATATTTGAGGATTTTCTCTCTGCTAAGCTCTGTGTTGAACATTGAGGATGAAGAGGTAAACAGAAGTGGGCCCTGAAACCCCATACCCTTGAGTTGCTCACGAGAGGGAATGATAGGGATGAAAATAGACACTTGCAAGGTAGTCTGATAATGATTCCAGAAAGAGAAACAACATCAAAATTGATGCGACAACCACTAGTTATTACACAGCTACTAGTTGAGATGCTTAATATTTATTTTTCTAATCTTTATAGTAAACTTAAAGTGTTGTTTTTTCCAATTTTTTCATAAGAAAAATGAGCCTCAGGAAAGGAATTGGAAAGGTAGAGGCAAGTTTGGCAAGGTTACTGTAGTGAGGTGGGGAGCAAGTACCGTCCTGCAAGCCTACAACAAACAGAAAGTTTGGGTAAAGAGATAGGTCCAATATTGGCCAAAAACCTCATGGTGATCCCAAGAATATTAGCCCAACAAACCTGTTTTGAGACTTGCCTCCTAAATCCTTCTTTATCCATTTCCTGAGTTTATACCCTCAAAACATCATTCCTAATCTTAAAATTTTGAAATATCTTGAAATACAAAATAGGTAGGGGAAAAGAGCTTAGGATTTGGAGTCAAAAGGGAATAAATGTTGGTTTTAAACCCAACCATTGAATCATTGGTAACCAACACATGAGGCTGTCCCAAGCCAGCCAATGAGTTGGGTCCCCTGTAATCTGGTATTATTTAAGTATTTGTTCAATAACTTAATATGTAGAATAGCCTGACTGCTGCATTGGGGGAAAGGGTACAGAAGGAAGCCCACAGTTTTAGAACACAGCCTCCCCTCTGTTATCCTGAACAATTCAGCATTGGCCCCAAATTTGTAAACCCTCTCAGAAAATGAAAATCTGAAGCTAAGATACCTGCTTTCCCTCTCTAGCCTATTAGTGAAAATCTGTTGTAGCTCAGACTGGGGGTCTTCTCTTCCCCAACAGTTGTTCCTACCACATATAGGAGAGAATTCTATTACATGCCATGTTTTCCATCATCTTGTTATATTTTCAGTTATATTGAACACCTCTTAGAGATTAAGCATCATTGACAGCTGTCCTGATGGCCCTCCTCTTAACCAAATTCTGGTTTGAATTGATCTTGTCTCTTGCCTCTATAATTTGGAATGATGATAATGCTTTTATCCCTAAATCTAACCTTCCCCTTTGCTGACAGCTTCTCTGGGGAAAGACTTGGCCAAGCATGTGTTGCCAATGGAAAAGGTCATTACCCTTCATGGATTGAAGGTTTCAGGCTTTCTATTCCCAGCTCCTCTGCTTCTGCCTTGGTTTTAGAATACATCAAAGTTAGGAATTGATTTTTCTTCCATTGCCTTCCATTGGAGGCATTCTTTTCTTTTTTGTGGTAAGACTTGGAAAAATGCATTTTAGAGATGGGGGTGTGTATTAGTCAGGGTTCTCTAGGGAAACAGAATCAACAGGAGATATCTGTCAATAATATGAGATTTTATGAGTCTCTCACCTGACCGTGGGGATGCACAAGTCCAGGTTCTGCAGGCAGGCTGCAAACTAGGGGCTCCAGTGAAAATCCAATGATGAGTTTCTGGGAGAAGCTGGCTGTCCAGAGACGAGCTAGGAAATTCTCTCTGAATGCTGAAATCACTTCCCCTTTTAAGGTATTCAACTGATTGGATAAAAGCCTTACCCATTGCTAAAGGCAATCTCCCTGATTGATGCAGATCTTTCGTTAGCCTTTTTCTTTATATATATATAAAAATATATATAAAAATATATATATATATTTTTAGGATACACTGATTACATAAATGTTACACAGAAATTTTAGGAGTACCCATATGCCACCCTCCCACACCTCCCACCACCTCCCACATATATATCTTTCATCAGTGTGGCACAACGCCTGTGATAGATATACACATTTTGGGGCTTTGCCATCATGCATGGATCACAGTTCAGACTGTAGACCACCCTCTCTCCCATACAGTTCTGCATGATACATGATGATATAAAATGGCCTATATCCTCCATTGCAACATCACCCAGGACAATTCCCCAGTCTCAAAAAAACCCCCGCATTACAACTGCCCTTCCCTCTCCCTGCCCCCAAAGAGTCCAGTGACCCTGGTTCCACGTGATTTTGTAATTTCTTCCATTGCATGTATCACAAGTCTATAACAGGACACCAACAAGTCCATTCTAGTCTGTAGTTCTTCCCCCAATCCTGAGGAGTCTGGGATGGTGATGTCCCCTCCACCACCAAGTGTGGGGGAGCTTATATCCCATGGATACGATGGAAGAGTTGATCTGCCTGCAGCTGCACGCTCTCTCCCTTCCCCAGGATAACCGTCGTCAATCATCACCTCCCCATTAGGTGTCCTGGGTGAGTCCATTGAGTTGTAGAGTAGGAGTTGCAGGTCCACAGAGCCTCTGGACCCAGTTGGCACATGGATAGCGCATAGGCTCTGGTCTCTGGAAGTACACCTAGAATTCTGGCATCACATATAGGTTTGAATAGAAGAGACCGATGGACCATGAGCAGTGAAGACATATTTCGGTCAGTCTCTGTCACTCTCAGGAGCAAGGGTTCCAAACGAGGGCCCACTGGTAAGGAACCAAACTCTGGGGCTATCTGCCCTGATATAGGACCTGGATACCTCCAAAGCCCTCAGAAGTCCCTCTATTTGGGGTGATATCCATATTGGAAGTTGTATTAGTCAGCTACAGGGGTGCTTCACAATGTACCAATAATGGGTCAGTCTTTATAAAGGGTATTTATTTTGGGTAGAAGCTTACAGTTACCAGGCCACAAAGCAGAAATTTCTTCCCTCACCAAAGTCCACGTTTTGGAGCAAAACAGCTGCCAACATCTCCAGTGTTCAGGCTTCTGGGTTCCTCTGTTTCTGGGGCTGCGTTTCTCTCCAGGCTTAGCTTCTGTTTCCTCCACAAGTTCAGCTGTAGACCATGAGGCTCTCTACGCTTTTGCATCTCTCCACAAGGCAAGCTGTAGACTATCAGGCCAATGGCTCACTTGTCTTCTCCTGGAGTGCGCCTCTCCAACATCAGAACTGCTTCTCAAATCTCTGCTTCTCAAATCTGCTGCCTTTTGTCTAGCCTTTTATACTTGAGACCACACCCACTGAGGGGTGGGGCTCAACGTCCCATGGATGTGGCAGTTAATGCCCCAATCACAACCCAATGGTGCCCAGATTAAGAGATCAGTCTACAAGCATGATTTCAATTTATATTTTTGGAATTCATAATTAGATAAAACTGTCAAACCATTACAGAAGCCTAGGAGGTCCTACTGGGGTGTGCATAAGTGTTACCTCTGGGTTGGTCTTCTGACTCTCTTTGAAGTCTCTTAGCCCTATGAAGTCATTTGTCTTTAACACTTCCCCCTTTTATTTGGAGTCTTTTTCCAGTCG
>PVKH010001970.1:0-28556 GCA_004027955.1 Chaetophractus vellerosus
CTTGCTTTCCCCACCTGAAAACTGGGGATAATGATGGGAACTATCTTAAAGTTCTATTGGGTGGATTAGTTGAATTTACATGTATAAAATACCTAGGACTGACCTTGCCCTTACTGTTTCATTTTCAGTCTTTCTTTGGCTCTCCACGTCTTAATGGGTCTTATCTCCGCCTATCTATCTGTTTTATCCTGGTGACTGCCTCTATTCACAAGCCTTGTCTTTATTGTACCAAAACAATTAATTGATAGATTGAATCAGAATCACCACAAGCATAAAAGTTGTGAAAGCTCCCTTAGAACTGAGGGATGGGGGACGTGCTAAACCAATTGGTTACTTGCTTGAATTTTTTCACATTATTAATGATCTCATATGGATGCTGGTTAGTGTCTCAAGGTTTCCTTTTTTGCAACTCTGTTTTCCTTGCCTCTTCTTTTATAATAAAACACCACCCCCCAAGTACTTTCTTATCTCAATGCTTCTATTACAATAAGGCAGACCTGAAAACACATGCTTTCTCTCAATTCCCCCTTTTGGTTTCCAAAGACTCTGTGAATATTTTCCAGGATAATCCACAGATCTCCAAGGGACCAAGAAGAAAGCACTACAAGGGGCGCCGGGGGTGGGGTGGGGGGAGCAGAAGTTCCACCTCAATTTCCTTCCCAAAGGTTTTCCTTCCTCCGGATTCTAATTGGGTCTCTCGTTTCAAATGTAAGTGTATGCCTTCAGAGGCCCAGAGTAGGTTGGCTTCAGAATTTAAAGCCTTCAAAGCTATCGAGATTAGTTAGGGTCATTTATTCTGGTCAGCTTGGTTTTTTTACATTCTGTTTGTGGGGGAGCGTTGGGGGAGGAGGCTGCTTACTGTAGGGGCAAAGGCAAAAAAAAAAAAAAAGAACAAGGGTGGGTGTGAAGGAGTGTGGCTAATTCTACTGTTGCCTCAGAGGGTTGTGTATCAAGACTAGTCAATTCTCAAATTCAAAGCTGTATTATGACATAGATCAGCTGTTATTTTTCCAGTCTCAGAGGAAACCTTGAGGAATCTCATTTCTTCAAGTGTATTAAATTATCTGCCAATGCTGTCCTTTCCACTCAAAGTGCTTTCATTGAAACACTGGGCATTGGCTGCAGGAAACAGCAAAATCTCTTTAAATCTATTGTTTCTTTGGATGTTTGGTTTACCTTTAGGTTCTACAACAAAATCACTTAATAAATAAATGGGGAATAGAATTGTTACTATAGCAATTCCCATAGTAACATCAAAATGCCACACACACTCATCCTTTGAGCACAGGAAACCATTCTCCCAGCCCTCCCCTCATGGCAGGTTCAGCTTCCCAGGTTAATCTCTGATGGTTTGAGATTTTAGGATATTAAATTAAACCCATTTTATTCCATTCCAAAGAGTTAATAGACTCACAAAATACCAAGAATTCTTATCCACTTATAACCTCAGCAGAAAACTCAGGAATGAATTTTCTATGAGCTTGACAGTATGTAAGAGCTGTTTCCAGTTTTAGGTCTGTCCTTAAAAACAACACAAATCCCAGCAAAAGCATGACTAGTTCTTTGTTGATCTCAGTAGTCTTACATAACTTACACCGGAGCAGGTCTAGGAGATGAAACATCTCCAGGCTGCAGCACTGTGGGACACACATGTTTTTAATCTCCTCTTTGCCAGAAGATAGCCTGAAGGGATCCCCAAGAGGTCATCTGGAGAAGCCTTTTGCCACCTGGTGGGGTTATAAATTGATTCTCTGATTAAGAGTGCTGCTATTAGGTCAAATGAATGACTGAGAGGCTATAGAGACATTAAATGGGAGGCAAAGCTGATTTGAACATCATGTTATATCTTTATATGATAGGTATTCATGCATGCATGTAAATATATATCACTGTTTATGAATATTTAGCACACATTTATAAACCAGCTGCTGAATATCAAACAGTGGCTCTGTGTATACTGTTTCTTAGCTCGTATGTTGAATATTAATACTGACACCCCAAAGGCAGGAACTACAATTGGAAAGCAGTCCTATTAAATTGAGAACCAGTGGGGCCACCACATTATTCAGCCTAGAGAACTCAGTTCCGACTCCTTCGCTAGAAGAAAGCTTTGCTCGAAAAAGAGGAAAACGCTGGAAGAATAAAGAATAAACCATAAACAGGTGATTCATAAAAGAATAAATGTAATATTAAGCATATGAAAAGTGTCCAATCTCACTCCTAAGCAAAGAAATTAGGAATTAAAACAAGCATAACAGATGCAGAGTGGGGCACCTACTGTTGTTCTGGAAGCTGCAGTAGGAGCCCAGCAGAAAACAACAGGTGCTAAGTACTCAGCATGTGAAGGAGCAGCCAGACCCCATCCCCACCTCACCATCCTATCAGCAGAGGACTGGGAAGCGAGCAGAGGGAAAAGGAAGGGATGGGAGCGGTGCGTAGGCCGTGACACAATGTTACTCACTAGACAGGGGGAGATGGAGCCAGATGGCCTAGAGCAGGAAACTATGCAGAGAGGAGGCTAAAAGACCTTCCATAGAACCCAAAGGACCCCAAAGGACTTCACATCCACCCCATGTGGAAACCAGCCTCTGGATATCTGTCACCCAGAGATATCAATGTCTATAGTCGGTCAGAGTCAGAAAAATAGCAACGCTCCACAGAAAGACTATTGCAGTCATGTCCAGGTAAGTAAGGAGATCTGGATCCTCTTCCCTCACATTTCCCTCCCCTAATAAAACTGTTTCCTGGATATACCCACACCAAACTGAGATTACTCCACGAACCATTCACGTAATGAGGAAATATTGTTTGCCTATTGAATTGGGATAACTCTTTAAAGACCTAGTTGTTTAGGTACAGTGAAGGAAGAAAAATTTCCTTGTGGAAGTGTACATTGCTTCATCTTTTCCAGATGGCACTTTGTCAAAGCCTTAAAAACTGGCATGTTATTTGATCTAATGATTCCACTCTTAGGAATTTAAGACATGATCAGAAATATGCATATGTAAATATAACCAAAAATGTTCATTGCAACATTCTTTGCAAAAGTAAAAAGTAGAAAACCTGAATTTTAAGTTGAAATTTACTAAATAATTTATGGCATATCTATATGATAAAATACATGCAAATATTGAAATTCTGCTCTTAAAGACCTTTTAATGCTGCTGCAAAATGCTCATAATATAATGCTTATAAATAATGGGATAAAATCAGCCCATACATAGAAATGGAAAGGAAGAGGAAAAGTGTCTCTAGTAGCGGAAGACAAAATTATGTATCTGAAAATCCAAAAAACTCAACAGAAAAAGCACCACAAGAAATAAGAGAATGTAGTAAAGTAGCAGATAGAAAAAATAAATCAACATACAACCACGAGCAACCTTTCTATGTACATACAAAATGTGGTTAAAAGATACAGAGAAGATGTGTTTAAGACAGGAACAAAAATAATGAAAAACTTAGGCATAAAGGGAACAAATATTGTGCAACAATTAAATAGAGAAAACTAAAAACACTCCTGAAAGATGCAAAAGTTGATCTCAAGAAATGGAAATGCCAGTTTCTTGGATAGACAAGTGTTGGTTTTCCTTAATTTATAAATTTAATGTCCTCCAAAAATACCATCAGGTGGTTTTTTTTGTTTTTAACTAAACAAGTTGATAGAATTGATTTGGAAGAAACAATAAGCTAGAACAGTCAGGAAATCCTTGCAAAAGAACAATGAGGATGGGGGGTTAGGGTGGTGCTGGGACTACCAGATATTAAAACACATTACAAAGCCTCAATAATTAATATATTGTGGTATAAGCACATGAATAAATAGGCCAATGAATAGGAAATTCAGAAATATATCATTTCCTTTGCATATGGAAATTTAATACACAATTAAGACATTTCAAATTGGTGGGGGAAAGATAGACTTATTTAAATATGTGGTGTTGGGATAACTGGATAGCCATATGGAAAAAGATAAAATTGGATCCATTTCTCACATTGTACACCAAGATAAATTGCAAAACTCTCAAAGATCTAAATGTGAAGTAAAAATGAAACTATATATGTTCAAAGAGAAGACTTGGGTAATTTCCTCCAATTGCTGGGAGGAGGAAAACTGTCTCAACTATTGATCAAAATCCAGAAGCATTGAGAAAAAAAGATGAGCAAATTTGATGGCATTTAAAAAAAAACTTTTGCAAGGAAAAAATACTCTTAAAATATTTTTTAGAAAGACAAATGGAGAAAAATTGCAGCTTTTATCACAAAGGGTTAACATGCCTAATATAAAAGGAGATTCTAAAAATAGAGGGAAAAAAAAGATTGCAAGTTGGTAGATAAACGGTCTAGGGAAATGAACAGACTGTTCCCTGAAAAAGGAGAGGCAAATGGCTTTTAACCATAAGAAAACATGCTCATCCTTTCTCCTAATAAGTGAAATACAAATTATACCCTAAGATACCATTTCTCACATTTCAGATTGGCAAAAATCCAAAAGTTTGAAAACATATTCAGTTGGCAAAGTTGTGGGAGAGGCAGGCACTGTAATACATTGCTGGTCGAAAGCAAAATGATACCACATCTGTGAAAGGGAATTTGGCAATATCTAGGAAACTTATATTCACTCACTTCTAAAACTATATCCTGAGGATACACTGGCAAATATGAAAAGATAAATGCCATTGAGATACATTATATATTTACTACAGCACAATTGTAATAGTAAAAGATCCCCTAAACAACCCAAATATCCATTGGTAAGCAACTGGTTAAATAAATGATGGCAAATCCACTCAATAAAGTATTGTGCAGCTGTAAAGGGGATTGAGGAATCTCTATAAACTGCCATGGAACAATCAATCAAGTAAGGAGAGTCTTGTTTGTATGATGCAACCATGTATCAAATTAAGGGGAAAGGCTAATATATATATTTGAATACTTATATTTTGAAAAATATAATGGGAGAATAAATATAAACATTTTCAGAAGACTTTTGTGTAAGGAGAGCAAGCAAACCAGGTAAAGGAGACCAGGATATATGCTTGACTTTTCTGACTGTATTTTATTTTATTGATTGGGTTTTGGAACTTGTCAATATTTTACAAAATTATAGAAAGAAATGTTTTTAACAAATGATCATTAAAAATCTAAAGCAAAAAAGAAACAAATGAAACTAAGTTGATAGTCAAACTATACAAAGAGGGCTTATTTCAAATGATGTTAAAACTCAAGAATTTGATTGTTCATCCCTAGGGTGATATTGTTACAGAACAAAAAGAACTGCAAAAGAATGTTAAACTGCTTTTTGTAATCATATCGATGGTAATATTGATACAATTGATTCTGGGACCATTGTGTGAATATTGTGGGATAAAGCATTACTAACTATATTAATGTCATTAAGAATTGGGATTTCCAGCATATGCGAAAGAAGGGGTTAAATTGATGGGGTTAAGCAAAATCTCTATAGTCCCTAATTTTAATGGGAGGTTATCAGTATAAACCCATGATGTGTTTTCTCTTAAAAAAGTATTTTCTAGATCAGTACAGTAAAAAGTACTGGAAGTATTGTCAACATAATAGGGTACTCCTAACACAGAAATTGTTGTTTCTATATATTGTATTGAACTAAAAGAAATATAATTCGATGTCTGTGATAGAATATAAATAATAAGCACCAGGAACTTTTTTCTTTCTGGAAAACACGGAAGTTCTCAATGACAACAGTAATGTCAAAGGAGCCAACTTTATGAGGTTCCATTAGCCAAATATTAGACAAATTAAACATTACCAAGAATGATAGCTGCCATGGATTAAAACACATGAAGTGGGGCCGGCTGTAGCCCAGTTGGTAGGGGGCCGGTTTACCACATAGGAGGTCCCGGGTTCGGTTCCCGGGGCCTCCTCAAGTGGGCAGACCACCTTGAGAAGGCAAGCCGCTGCAGGCAGGGGAAGCCGCCGTGGGCAGGGCAAGCCCCGGCGAGCAGGCAGGCTACCGCGCGGTGAGCTGACTCGGTGGATTGCCACAGCAGGGGGAGACAGGTGGACACAGAAGAACTAAAAAAATGAACACAGCAAGGACAAGCAGAAGGGGGTATATGTAATAAATAAAAAATAAATCTTAAAAAAAATAAATGTAAGTTTAAAAAAAAACATAAAGTACATTTAAATCCATAAGTTCATAATGATATTGAAAAAACAAAACCAAACAAAAATTCATTGGTGATCTTTGGAGGATAGCATTAGTTTGAGAAGTGAGAAATAAAGGGAAAGAATCAGGCATGTATCCTATCTGACCTTCATCTTAGAATATCCAAATAGTTGATTAAGGGCGGTTTCTTTATAGAAAAATTTTGGCCGATACATAAAAAAGAAATTTTAAAAGTAGAATATCACAGCTTTGAAATCATTAATGGATCTGGACAATGATCAACAATGATTGCTAATGTTATTGAAAAGAAAGACATTCTGTGTCTCCCCGTGGAAGTACACAATACCGCTTAGGGAGTATTCTACCCAGAAATCCGAACTCATGTCCAGTCAATCCTCAAGGGTTCTTTACTCTTGTGTGCTACAGAGCCCTTTGGCAGGCTGGTGAAACCAAATCAGAACTTTTTCATGATAATATTTTAAAATCATAAAATAAAATACATCTGATGACAGTTTAAAATCAATTATATCAAAATAGAGTTACCCACTTCAAAATTATTGTAGCCATTAGACCTGTGTCCAGACCTTATTATTGTAAGTATTATCTTGTTTTCTTACTATATTATAATTGAATAGTTGTAGGGTTACATAATTTAATATACCTGAAACAGCTGTAATATGATATGAAAATATCTGTGATTTCTACTGATAATAAAGTAATATGTACAATTAATATTACTGTGGTTTGCTGCCTAATGTCTTAATTGAAGAACACACTAAATTTTAATTTGTCATTAGTAAAAATTAAGATGTACCTTTTTTCTAACCCAGTTCACGTGTCCTTGAATTTTATCTATGAACTTCTTTGAGGACTGCAGATCACAGATTAATAACTCTTGTCTAGATCCAACAGTAAACTCACAGGAAATCCAGTGGACAGAGGACCTGTTAAAAGACACCATTTGGTTGATTAAAAGAGACTTAGAGAAATATAACCAATTGTCATCTTTGGACATCGTTAGGATCCCTATCCAAGTAAACAAACTATAAAAATAATTGTAAGACAATTGGGAAAATTGGAATATGAACTGGATATTGGATAATATTAATATACTTTTATCAAGTTTTTAAAGTGTGAAATGGTATATTTAAATCATCATTGTATTTTAGAGACATATGGAAATATTTAATGATGAAATGAAATAATGTTGGGGATTTAGGTCAAAATGCTCGGGAGGATTGATAGATGAAATATGGATACGTAGGAGAGATGACACACACTTACATAGAAACATACTAGCACTAAAATACAACAAAACGTAAACAGTGGGGCTTTACATTAATAGTCTGGGTCTATATTAATAGTATCTCCACTGTGAGCTCCAGAGGCTGCATCTGTGAAATATCACCGGAGAGGGGCAAGAGAGAAATCGAGTGGTCATCCTATGTGTAGGCAAGAAGACTCATTCGTGAGCATTTGTGAGACCTTGTCTGGGGTGAGAACTTGGCGAAGGATGGACGTTCTACTGTATAAGGCGAAGGCGAGAGGGCTACAAATAACAACAGGACGGATGAGACAACTTGTGTGTCATGCTTTTTATGACATATAGATTATAAGTTTTAATATTGTGATTACCATGTGAACTTCTTGGAGTGTAGAGAAAGTAGAAAATATAGAGTCCCTCCAAGAACTCAACATGCAGCAAGTGATCAACCAGGGCAAGTGATTGATTGTTACTTATTCACAACAAAGCTGTGTCACCTGCACAACAAAGTGAGTGTGTCCCAAAGAAGCATGGCAAGGAACAGAAGCTTAGAGAAGTTTAGTCACAAGGAGGAGTCCTTGAAATGGGAAGGAGATGGGGGAAACACAGCATGCAAAAAAGCATAAGTTCTAATTCCAATAGTCTGCCTGATACCTGCAAGAAATGCTAGGGTTCCAGGTGGGTGGTGAAGCATAAAGGGGACAGATTCCTATATTTAAATAATATCATAACAACGACAAAATCAGTTTAGCTCCACCCACCTCAAAGACATCTTTGTTAAAACATGTTGAGAACCCAATGCAAAAAGACTTCTAGTTGCCTACAAATAACTGATAAATTTTCTACACTGTAGGAGGTGTCTGCTTGTAGATGCAGAATCTCCTCAGGAAGTGGCCAGGGCTGGGGCAGGTCCACAGAATGGAGCTGGATTGGCATGTGGTTCCCTTCTGCATAGAGATGGAGCACCCACGTCCCCCACTGGTTTCCCCTGGGGCTGAAATCTCAGCAGCTCCTGCCAAGATCCAACTGTAAATTCACAGGAAACACAGGGGGCAGAGGAACCTGGGAAATGCCACCATGAGGATTCAATCATCAAAAACCTGTAGATTAAAAAAGAATTAGAGAAATATAGCCAATTGTAATATATGGGCATTATTAGGATCCTGATTCAAGCAAGCAAACTATTAAAAAATCACAAGACAATTGGGAAAATTTGAACACTAACTGATCTTGGAGTGGAGGTTGAGGCCAGACTGGACTGGAGCGTGTGAAAACACAGGTAAAGGAAACAGGACGCAGACACGGAATAGTCTATATCCTGAAACAAAAGCACTGGTTGTATCACAGCATATTGAAATTGTAAATTGACCCAACCCAACAAATATGTATGGAGCGCCTCCCCTATGCCAAGCTCTGTTGTAGGATGCTGGGGATACAGCAGGGAGCAAAACAGCCAAAACCCCTCACCCTTATGGCACTTATCTTCCAGGATTATTTATCATCTTTTAGTTATTATTTTGCTACCAAGCTTCAGAAGCATGCTAGAACTCAAACCCAATCACCCACAAGATTTACCCAAGGACTGTAATCATCCTTTTGGCAACATAATCCCATAATTGTGACAAAATACCAAATTTGGGTTAAAATGCTCTAGGACATAACGATGGCCCCATAGCAAATGGCTGACTTTTTTGGTCCCCCTCGTGTAAGCCAATTACTACTAATCATTTGCCACATTCATTTTGTAAACTTGTCAGTTTTCATTTATACAGGTGCAAAACTAACATTCTCACAGGCATAGGTTGTGTGCATATGTGGGGGTGTGTTTAATGTTGTCCACATTTGGAAAGGGTCAGGCTGACTATTTTAAAACCTGTTTACATCAACTCCTGTGCTGGGATACAGCATGCCAAGTCTCCTCCAAGCTCAGATGCTCATGAAGCCCCCCCTGGACAGCCAGAGTAAGGTTTATAATAGGAAGCAGTGACGCCAAGTACACTGGAGTCGTACGGTAAATGTCCTCAAATCTGCCCTCTGAGTCCTTATTTGGGACCTTCTCATAAATGAGATTGCCTTATAACTGTCTCCTTTCTTTTAGAAATAATACCCCTGTGAATGAGGCCCAAGACATATCTGGAGTGAGAACATGTATTGAATTTTGCTCTGTAGCATGTGGTTTGGTTATTAAATTAGGATCTGGTGGAGATGGCAGACATTGTTGCCCATTTTTATTCTGATGCCTAATGTAATACTTTGCACGTAATGGGTTGAGTCCAACAACATAGACATGTATAATATGTGTGTGATTATTAGCTCACAGGACTTAAGGACAAGAAATAGCACATGTAAAGTTTCTAGTCATTATAAAATTAAATGTACTCTGAGCATCCACACATCTGACTAATGGGAAATTCCATTAGCTTATAAGAAATACTGATTTTGTGTTTGTGCTATGAGAAAACCAAGGGACGATCCCTTCTTTAGCCCCTGGTGGGTCCCTTTGGTCACCCTTTGGTTATTGGTGCTGGGAACTGGAATTCTAGCATCACTCAGGCCTCTGCTCTAGAAGGTTGCCTGCAGGGGTGGCTTTCAGTAGGCAACAAATTGACCACAGTCATACCCCGTGGTAATGCCATGGCTACCTTCAAGGCCATCGATCCCGTCTCTCTCATTGTATCCCAATGGCAGCTCCTCACTGGAGCCCGGCCAGCAATGAGGCCCATTGCTGGAATATTCACTGCTCCTCTGTGCGGCCATCTGGGGAGTCCCCTGCCTTTCTGTGGATCCAGTTGTTTCTATCTCTTTATCTCAAAATCCTCAAAACTCTTTCCTCCCAGCTGAATGCTGCTTAGGGGCCTAAGGAGGGTGTGGATGAGGGGAATGAAGTAGTGAGAGGGAGGGAGGGATTCACTTCCCCTATATGTAAGGACAGCTAGGACTATTGGCAGTACAGTGCTGGCTTCTTGTACCCCACATGGCTGTAGAAAAAGGGAATGCTTCTATGAATTAGTTTTTTTCCTTGATAATTCATTGTGATATAATGTAATGTTGGGAATTGTTAATTTTATGGCATGGAATTGGTATGTTTCCATATTTAAGCTCTTAGGTGGAACTCAAGTTATCACAACTCTTTTGTGGAAAGGGAAAAGATCTACAGAGCAGACTAGAAGCTTCTTTAAGGTAGAGACTATAGTTTGTTTTTCATTGGTACTGTTAATACTACTAGGCTAGTAATAACCAGGGCTGGTATGCAATAGATGAGTGTAGCAAGGTCCAGATACGCTCTTTATTTTGAAGATATGGACCATTGGACCAGTAAGTGTCCAAACCACCTTCCCATTGTAAATTTCTATGATGCATTCCAGGAAAGTGACACATCCATGACATTTTTACAAATCATATATATATATATATAAAATGAGGAATTGGAAATTCAGATGAATTATGAATAGTTCCATAAGTGATCTTTCCTAATTGATATCTTCTGGGAGTTTTAATTTCATTATCTATCCTGTTCTTTTAATATGGGACACATCATAAACTGTTTAAATGATGGGTAAGTCAAAGAATGTTCTAAGTCTGAGAGGAAATTAATAATAACAATTACTCTATCTGATTATTGAATCAGCCATATGGTCTAGTTTTATGTTTTTGAACATGTCACTTAAACTATGAGCCTCTGCTTCTTCATCTGAGACATGGGAATAATATCTATTTCAATAATTGTGGTTATAAAATAGATAATATACATGAAATTGCATGGTAAATTGTAAAGTGGTCTGTAAATATAAAGAGTTACTATGAGCATCACATGCTTTACTTTAATTCCTGTCCAAATTCTAGTCACAAGTGACCATTGCTCACCATGATTAAGAGCCCAAGCTCATCTATAATCTGGCCTTCTCCTTAAGCTTTATATAACCATTCCAGCCAACAGTTATCTCTTTTTCCTCTGCATTCTAGTACATATGTTACTACCCAGTCTAGTGTTCAAATACTTGGCTTTTATTTTCTAATGTATTTTATGCATAAATTAATTCTTAAATAAAACTAAAATCTGAAAGAAAGAAACTGTCTCCTGTAGCATAGAACTCCACACATGGTAAGATCTTGGTACTGGATGTATGTATGTATGTATTGGATGGATAAATGGATGGATGGATGGGTGGATGGATGGATGGATGGATGGATGAGTGGATGGATGGATGGATGGACGGATGGTTGGAAGGATGGATGGATATGTTGTTATTGTTCTGCTCAGCCAGGTGATTCAGTATAATATACATGTAAGAAGACCGACACCTCCCTTTTCTTTATCTTAATGAAATAACTCAAGCTTCCATTCCATGTCCAGTGGGAAGACCTCCATACTCTGCTTGAGACCTCTGTGGCTTCCCAAAGGGAGATTTATGTTCTCCAGCGGTTTCTGTTACAGCCTGCCTATAAATAATCTTTCTCGACTTTGACAGCTAATGTCCTCCTTCTGCACTGCTTTGAGGCAGGCTGGCTATTGCCCTGATTCTACCATTCTCTAACAGTCCCCAAACACTTCTAGGCAGATCTTTAGTGCAGTAGATCTTTACTGAAATTTCGAGATAAGAAAGGATGGCTTCAGCACAACACAGAATAGGCAGCACTCAAAAATTGAATATAGACCACTGGTATTTTTAAATTCCTTCAGCCATCCACTCCACCTGGACTCGCTCATTAACTGTCTCATCTTCTTGGGTTCCACACCTCCTGCCAATTGGCCTGGTCCTTTCCAGCCACCATTGTGATACCTGTGACCCATTCTCAAATTCCAGTTAATTTCTTATGCAGTACTGTTTAATTCTCTCTCTTTATTTTCATCCTGTACTTTAGGTAAATGTCCTTAGCAGAAGCACCATTTATAC
The DNA here is from genome assembly GCA_004027955.1 of Chaetophractus vellerosus. NCBI lineage: Eukaryota > Metazoa > Chordata > Mammalia > Cingulata > Chlamyphoridae > Chaetophractus > Chaetophractus vellerosus. The sequence goes on from PVKH010001970.1 coordinate 12,305, forward strand.
AAAGAGGGGTTCAGGATGATATTTTCCTAAACAAAGTGCTATGTCCTCTGATTCTACTTCTCTATTGTGCAAAAGTAATGGGAAGTCAGTGTTTTGGCTTAAATAGTAAACTATTTCCTGAATTTGTCATTTAAGAAATCTTTCATTTGAGAGTTCCAGAATGGTGCTTGTGAAAATTTTTCTCTCAGTAGCCTTACTCCAAGGGTCTTCCACAAGAACAATTTATTTCATCCATCTCAAAAACTATCACAAAAAATTAACTTCTCATCTTCTTGAAATTCGGCATTTGAATGGACCTTAATGATGCCATGTGGTTTGGACAGTCTTAATCATATTCAGTAAGTTATTAAAGCACATCAGACACTTGACAGCCAATTTTTTCACATCATAAACATTGATTATTAGAAAAGTTTGTCTTGTCACCAGCCAGCCTCTAACTGTTAAAAAAAGAGATGCTACTTAGCTTTAGGGCTTTAAGACAAGAAGCTCAACAATTTATATACTGGGCCTACCAAGTCTTCAACCTTAAACTACCTTTCTTTCTATTTTCTGCTTTCTGCATGGTCTACCTCAAGCCTTGTCTTTCGTTTGAAGTTTTGTCTTGTAAGTAATCCCAGAACACCCTTCATCTAAGAATGAACACCCTACCAGCCTGTACCCAGTTCCCACCACTCCACCCTGGCTTATACAATGCCTACCACATGTGCTATCCTGGCTCCTCAAACAAATTGTAAGATTTTAATTGGCAGGAAGTATGTCTCGCACTTATTATGAATTCATTTTGGTACCTAGCATAGTGCTAAGTAGTATCCTAGAAGGTACTCAATAAGTACCATTTAATGTAGGCAAAGTAAAGAATTGCTGAAAGAATTTTATAATTTCAGAGTGAAGTATAAAAGTTGAAAGAAACATGAAATTAAGTCCTTGCTACGCCAACGGAGAATTTGATTAACTTGGTCATTACTCAATGAACCCCTTTGGTATAGAGTTGTCTGTTAGGAGCTATGGAGATACACATGGAAGATAAGTCATGGTTTTGCTCTCATGAAGAGTAAGATTGCTATTTTTCTTTCTGCTTCACTGAAAAGGCATTCAGTCTGTCATACATTTATAAGATGCAGGCCATGAAATACCAACACATTTAAAATCAGGTAACCTTATGTGAAACAAAGGCGAAAAGGAATTTGCTTCTACTAAAATATTTAATAATTACTAATTCCTCCAAGGCTAAAAACAGTTTGTCTCCTCAAAGGCATTTTAATCTAGGCCAATTATCAGACAAGAGCATTTTACAATGCAGAGGATGCTCTTGGGAAACAATTGGCCGTGTCTAAAAACTTGTATACGTTAAAACAAAGACAGTGATGTATTGAACTTTCTGTCAAGGTCAGCACTCTGTAGCATATTTGATGATTTTGTTGCTGTCCTACCACAACTTCTTTTAAGAAATTGCAATGAGAGGTTTTTGGTTTCTTTTCTTAAATTTTCATTACTTCTGTTGGGAAAAAAATATATTGTTTTACTTTACAAGTGATTAAAAATGTAAAAGGCAGGCAAACCATTAGCATCCGACTAGGTTGTCAGTACTAATGGTCGTGGGAACTAGAAGCAAGATGGTGACTCTAGCACATGCTGCCTTTTTGGAAATATTTGTGGGGTACCCTGAAATGTTTGAGGTTCAAGGTAATCTAAGAAATAATCTTAGATAATAAAGCTTGGAATCTTTCTGGAAAAATTTGCAAAATCCAAGGCCGTTGCTATAGAATTTTCAAAGTTCTCCATTGGAGTATATTACTGTGATCATAATGCCCTATAGAAAAGTAATACCTTGCAAATGAACCATCAGTGCCGACCCAAGTTTTTGACAGTTAATCACAGCTAAATTAAGCATTGCTGGTACTATAAATTGTAATGGTGTCATTAATCCTTTGCTCTATGGAACATTGGCAGGTAATTTATATATTTCATGTGCAATGAAGCAAACCATCATACCAGCATAACTAAGAGTCTTCTCCATTGCTTTTCCATCAGCTAAGGACCAAACAACACAGTTGTTGCCAAGGCTTTCTGAGCACCAGCAGAGTCAAGTTTTTTCTTACATGTTTTTTTTTCCCCCCAGTCTTGTCCCCAGCAACCAACCTCAGCCCTACTTGGGTAATAGCCAGTCAAGGCCAAACTGGCTATATTAAGAAGGAAATAGGAACAAAATGTGTCTCATTTGCCAACTTCTGCTGCCATTTGGTGTCTTTTGAACAATTCATTGATAATACATGTATTATCTCTTCTTTATTTACTTTCCAAATAATTCCAGATACTAAGGGAGTGTTACTTTGCAATCAATCCCTTCAGATTTTTCTGATTCCTTAACTCAATGGTTAGGGATGTGTGTTTTCCAAAGCAGACTTGCCAAATGCCACTCCCTGCTAGTGTGTATGGGAAAAGCCACGTTGATAGTGTTTCTACTCATCTTTAAGTTAGGGGGTGGGGACTACATAGTTTTAACAAAAGGAGGGAGGGCAGGTGGAGGCCCTGGCCATGAGCATTCCAGAAGCTGGAACTGCACCACCCAAAGGATCCAGCAGGCCAGTGGGGCGGATGTACACAGATCCCTCGGGAAAAAAAGAAGCCAGAGCAGCTTAAATGGTCAAAGAATCAAATGTAAAGTGAGCTGCAAGGGTCAGATCTGGATTGAAGCCCATATTCTGAGTCTCCGTATCCGTTCGCGGATAAACTTGGCTCCTGATCAGGGCTGACAATTAGGCCGTACAGTTAATATTTTTACAGCTGTTTTATTAATAACACATACAGTGCATCCAGCCAGGATTTGTTGGAGACACCTCAGGAAAACGAATGATGTAAATAACAGATGGATGTAGAATATTCCTACAAACAGGCATAAAGATATTCCCTTCTTGTTTAAAAAGAATTTAAATAGACAGATTGTAGATAAACAGGCAGCCAGAAAGGGGGAGAGAGAGGATTTATGATATTTGAGGTAGTGGCTGCATGCATTCACACAGTGGAGAACATGGACATAAACACATCCGCTCTCTATATGGGAGCAGATACTCAAAGCCTTTGCTTCCAGAAAAAATAAACTGTGTGGTGCACGGGGCTGCAGCACCGCAGCGTGGGGGCCGTTGGAAGCAGGTGTGCTGCCTGTAGATCCCCTTGTACCTCCTCTCATACATGTTACAGGGCCAGGCATGGCTGAGCCAAGCCCTGACCCCCCCAGCGGCCTGGAGCCTTCCTTTCCTCTTTCTACATAGGTCAATCTCCTATTCGAAGACCCTATACGCTCCTTCCAATTTTGCAGCAGATCTAGGAGCAGTGATATTTTAATCTGAAAAGAGAAATAAAAAATTCAGGATTTTCATGCCTTTTGTTTTCACTCCTACTATTTTTTGTACGGCTTTTTGCATGTGCCTGCTGCACTGTGCTCCTACCATACTTTGCATCCAGATGGCTCAGGAACGAAGAACAAAGGCCACTAAAAAGTGGGCGGGGAGAAAAGGAGAAAGAAGCAGAGAAGTGAAAGTCAAGGAGAAATCAGAGATGGCAGCAAAGCTCAAATGTTTTTTAATCACTGAGAACTTTTGGTTGAATTTTGTACCTAGGACAGACACTCTTCTCATACTCTGCTCGGTGATTCCCTATGTGTGTGTTGTGTTGTGTGTATCTGTACCGCACACAGACACACTCTGGTCTTTTACTTCTTGAATAGAGATCAAAGCCAGAAGCCTATTTTCTCCGGTTCTTCTCCATGTCTTGTGCCACATGTCAAAAGTGGGGTGAATTACCATTGCCCAGGAGGGAGAATTGCTGAGGCACAGACGGGATCGCTGAGGGAGGCTCCCAGCACCTCAGAACTGTTGTGAGAAGGGCTCTGGAGTTGTAAGACCTGCCAGTTTACAACTAGCTGGGCGACTTGGGAAAGTCAATGCCCACTTCCCCCTTCCCCCCAACTCTTCATTTCCTCCTCAGGAAATAGTTACCTCAAGGGGATGTTAAATGGGATAACACAAGTGAAGCACTTTGTGGACTAGAATGCACCAGCACCGTATGAAAGGATGGTGGTTATTCTGGAGTATTGCAACCTCTCTCCAAATGGGAACAGTGGCCAGGATTTGTTTTCAGTGCTTTTCTATGACCCTCCCCACCTGAGTTTCTTACTCCACTTAGACCTCGATCTAAGCCTGCTTCTCCTGACTGGGCCCTACTTTATTGATCTTTTCCCTTTCCCCCCAGCTGAACTTAACTGTTTCTGTACCATTTGGAATTTTGCTAGACTATGGGATAATCTAATTGTGATTTAGGCTACTAATTACTTTGTATTTGAGCCATAGAAAGATTTCATTTTTAATCAGGAATTTCTGTAGACACAGGGCAGTGGGACTTAATACCTTTAGAAAGTAAATATTTGTTATTTTCCTAGTCAAAGGTAAACACAGAGACCTGGCCTGACTCCTTGTAAGGCCAGTTTGGCATCCATGTATTTGTGGGAGCTTGGCTAGGGAAAAAGGAGGCCCTCACCAGGGTGCACAGATGCTCCTGCTGAAGGCTTGCTTGTCTTTTTTCCACCATCCAGTTGGGCTAAAGTTTTCTTTCCACTGCAGTGAGTACAGTTATATTCCTCTTTCTAGCCATGGACAAGATGGGACATTTGTGAGGGTGGCAAGGCTTTCTATTTTGCATTTGTAGAAAACCACATCCACAGCTTTTGCCTTTTCTGATACTCAGGGGGAACTCTGGGAATCAGTGTGGGGGATTCCAGTTTCTAGAAAGGTAAAATGAAATGCAAAGAGATAAAGCAACTCCCTTGTCTCCCAGAACTAGCAGTCTTTTGAATTGTGTGATGTACCTTTCCCTAGTCAAGAGACAAGGAGCAGAATGGTTGGTCATCATCCTTCACGTGGAAATCTAGGCAAAAGACCTGCACTCACGTGCAAAGCACGGGCCGAGTTGCTAGCTGATGCTCAGAATCCAACATGATTTGGTCAACAAATGGTAAGAAAAATTAAGAAGGACTTGTGAATCAGGCTACCTGGTGTCAAATCTTGACTCTCTTGCCAACTAAATGACTGGAACCTCCCCAAGATTGCTAAACTCCTTAGCCCTTGTAAAATAGTACCGTGATTACCTAACACAAAGGATTGGTAGAAGTGCTCGATGAGACGATGCATGGAAAGCAATGGACACAGTGTCTAAAAGCATAGTCGGTGCTGAGAAATGTTACATGTTGGTATCATTACAGTGGCCTTAGCGAGCCTGTGCCTTCTGTTTGCTAGGACCACTAGTTACTAGAGCTGAATGGAAACTTAGCGGAGGAGCCTTCTACTTTTTTGACACAAACCCTGGTCAGAAATACATTTTACTGGATAATCTAGTACCCAAAAAAATCAATATTACTTGCCAGTAAAACGGAGAGTTATTTGAACAGTTTTCAAAAGTTATTAAAACCTAGGGTTTGTTTGTGATTATTTTTTCACATTTGCCTCTTTATATAGTTCTATTTTTAAAATTTAATAAGCATATTGAAGAGGAACAAAATAATTTCCTTATACTTATATACTGAAACAGAAGTTTCATGAAACAATTTACTTTTACAACCTGCAATGCACTCTGTATTGTTTATTTGATTAGATTCTGTTGTCTTTTTAAATGTTGATTGTGACCCACTAAATTGTTTTCCAAACCTACTAATGGGTCACTGCTCGTGGTTGGAAAATCACTGATATAGACAAAGTACTTGTTTGGGATAAAGAAGATAGGCTTAGCATGGCCTGTCCGCTATCCTTTACATGACGAGGGGAAGAACTGGCCCCTAACTCAGTTCTCTGGCCTCCCACACCTAAGAGACCCTAGGGTGCTAGGCTGTAAAGCCTCACCTTCGCTCGTTTTATGTTTGCAAGGCTGGAGCCAGGTCTGCTCCATGATTCACTGCCACTCAGAGCAGCCAAACAGACATGTACAGGTCACAGACACACTTGAAAATTTCCCGAATCTTAAGAAATATCTGTTTTCCGCACTGCATTGGCAACATGATTGGAAAGTTCCTTGAATGTTTTTTAAAAATTGTTTATAGATTTGAAAACTGTTTGGGGTTTGTGATTGCTTCTGTTGTTTGCTTCTTTGTATCATCTCCTTTCTCAAAATTTAATAAACACTTTGCAGAGGAGCAAAAATAATTGGTCACACGCTTGTGGGTTCCCAGATTTGTTTTACATGTGTATGCAATACAGCATAACTCAAAACATGTTCAAACCCAGTGCGTCAAATCATCTCTAATGCTGTGGTCAAAACCAAAGCGGAACCCAAGTGAATACCTACGGTCCCAGACCACATCCCTCCCGGCCTCGGACCACGGGGCTTGTGGGCCAGACTCTGGTCCTGATGTGATGCATGCGGCACCACCAAAGCCCACGGGTGGAGGCTGCTGTGGCCAACTCCCTCGGCTGATGAAGACATTCTGGGTCCCTTAGTGTTGGTGGCTTTGTAGGAGCCACTCTTTGAAGCCAGAGAAGGCAGTGGCATCTCTGCCCGACTCTTTCACCTGCCTGAGCCCCCGTGCCACAAAGCAGGGTTTGTCTTTGGCTGAACTTTTAAAGCAGGTTCAGTGTGTCCTCTCTTTTTCTCTCTTTATCTGGCACACCCAGGACCTTCTTTCTACCTCTCGTGAACATAGGAAGGAGGCTGAGGAGCGTGTTTTCTTCTCTTCCCAAGTCCTTTGGAGGTCTTTCTCTATAAAGAAAATCAATCTGCTCTTTTTACCTTGAATTATTCCATTCTCAGTTGTCTGCAATGTTGAAATTCATGAGACAATTTCAAAACAAGCTCCCTCTGTGTGGTCCCTCCTCTGAACTCCTAGTTGAATGATGGCATTGCCACCCCCCCCCTTTTTTTAATTCGACCCTCTGAATTGCCTTATTAAAAATCCCAATTGAAATACTTAATGTAGTTTCTGTTTCCTCATGGACCTTGATTGTACAATACTTGTGCCAGGTGTGGTCCCAGAACAGAGGACTTTCGAAGGTGGAGTTTGGGGATTGGTTATGTCCCAGGAGTTGAATGCAGAACTCATGCCTTGCAGATGGGAAATGAAATCTTAGGATTCCATGGCATGCAGCAGCATCTCGCTTTATTGTGGCTAATTGTGATAAAGTACTTATTGGGCTAGTGTCCTAGGGGACCAAAAAGCTGCTGAACTTGGCCATCACTGTAGTAACGATAATTTTAAGGACTGTGGGATGAAATGGCTGCTCCTACCTGGAGGGCTTATAAGATGACTCTGACAAGTTCAGGGTTTTAAACTCTCTGTTCAAAATGCAGTCAGAGAACTAGAGAGCCCCCAAAGTTCTCTATTTTTTATAGCCACAGAGCTGCCCTTATTGAAAATCAGATTAAAGATTTAATTGTGTGGTTTGCAGAATTACACAAACTCATCAAACCTCTTATGTGAAAGCCAGGGTATTGGTTGGGAAGAATTGGGACCCTGACACTTGGAATGGGGCTTCTGGGTCAATTGGGCCAAAGCCGAGAATCTTGAATTCCCAAATTTCTCTGAGCCTTCCTTCCTGTACAAGCAGCTCCTTCTCCTGGGTTTGAGAAGACTAGTTTCTCTTCGCTTGAAAACCCTGTAATGAACTTACTAGGGGCAGCTGTCTTGCAAGAGGATGCCTATTCTCCTCAAGACCCATCCTGAACACCCTTCGCTGTTTCTAGAGCTGTAACTAGGAGCTTATCTCAGCCAGCTCGGGGGAGGGGTGAATGGAAAGTCTGACCTGGGAGGAGATAGCTTATACCCAAGGGGAAAAGAGAGCAAGATTTTGCTAATTTATACTGACAGAAACCTGGGGCATACGTGTGAGAATGGTTTCTAAGGGTATTAGATCAAAGACAATGGAATATAATGTTGGATTGAACCGAATTTATTGAAATGGATGTACTTGTCCTCTCCCTGCACCCACTCTCAGATCCCCCCATCACCTCTCCTGTCTTGATGTTAAACTCACCATAGATAACTCACTCTACCCTCGCTCCACCTTTTCTATTTCACTGTCTCCTTCATCCATTTCTCTTCCCCTCCTTCCCTTTTCCCTCCTCTTCCCTTCCTTCTCTTTCTCTCTTTCTCAAGAGAAATGCATCATAAAAAATACTACTAGTGGTGGACCTATGTCAAAGGAAAGGAAACTCATAGCATGTGAAAAATGAGAGTCCATGCCATCCAGTTATGAGGATATTCATGTATCCAAAACTCCTCTACAGATTTCCCACCAAAATTTCCATTCACTTTTTTTCCCCTCATCTAGTTAGGATCTTTCACAAACAGGATAAATGAGGTCTGTAAATGTTAAGTCATCTTTCTGGCACCATTTCCACCATCTTATGTGGTACTTTTCTTCTGCTACTTATCATTTGAGATGTGTAATATTTATTTCCACTAAGGATTTGACATTTATTTATTTATTTATTTATTCATTTGGTTACCTATTTTCCTTTAATAACCTGAACATATTCACATTTTATAACACAATTTTAGGGACAAATACATTCAAAATGCCAACCAATCAACCTAACAAATTTTGAAATAGAACACATTTTTAAGTTGAACATTGTTTGGATAATCCTTCATATAAGAATTGACAAAGGAAACCAATAATTATCCCAAATGGTTCAGATCACAGACTCTGGAGCTACACTGCATGGATTCATTGGTACCTAGAACTATATATGTGTAAGTATTGTTGTGAACAGCCTTCTGAGGATATTATCTTTATCCTGATTTTGTACATAGAAAACTAAGACTCAGAGACAGTAGTTAACATTTTTCAGCAGCAAGGCTGGGTAATGAAAGGGCTGAGATTTGAAACTCCAAAATCCATGCCCTGTCTGTTATACCATGTGGCTCCCCTTTTAATAATCAAACATACAGAGATTCACACCACATCTTAGAACCCACGGACAAAATAACTTCCAATGTATAGGAGTTTAGTTCACATAGTGACTTTTTTTTTCTTCTTTTTTGACTTTATTTTGTACATTTAATAATTGTAAATATAAACAATTAAAAACTAAAAAGTAAACACAGATGAATAAATATATACATTTCTCAATTAAGTGTACTGGATACATATAAATTTTTTTAATCAATATGTTACCCAACATATTTGGTTTATAGTAACGCATTCATACAGTATTTGTGCTTTTGTGTCTGGCTTGCTTTGCTCAACACAATGTCCTCCAGGGTCATCCATGTTGTCACATGCTTAACGACATAAGTGACTTTTTAAAAAATTTTTGGAAAGTTTTTTTTTTAGTTACTAAAAGTATATGTGGAGTTAAACAGTTTTGAACAAAAATGATTTTGTCATTGGCTGTGTATAGGAAAAGGGAAGAGAAAGTGGACAAAATTGCCCTTTATTCTAGGGTGATCCTCACAAATAGCATAAAACTTCCTGAAAGAATCATGTCATCTTTTGACTTCTAGACTCAGAAATGGTCCCTTGCTGATGTTCTAGTCTCTGCCCATTTCATCTCATACTTTGGGAAAAGAGGGGGAAAAAAACCCACACTGTTCCTCCTAATTTATAACTTTTTATACAAAAAAGAAGCCTTTAAATGTTATGAATTTTTAATTTTTCTTTCATTTAGTTGATTCCCTTGCTGGAAGAAGTGACTGCCAAAGAACTGTGCCTAGTATGAGCAATAAACATCAGCAGTATGGGCTGCATTAATAATTTAAACATAAGTAGTCAGACAAAATGATCTGGCAGGTCCCACAGGTGAATCATACAGGGTTTTAAAGATGTTGGGATGCTTCATCCAGGCAGCTTTTAAATGAAAATTTACCCTCTGTGGTTAGAGATGTGTTAGAGAGACCAGTGGTTCAACTTGAATCCTATCACCACACTCATCTTGCCCTTTTCACCAAGACACAGCCCTATCCCAGACCTACAAGGCTACTCATTGTCCACAGAGTCTAGTTCAAGGCCCTCTGCGAAGGGGCTGTATCCCCTCTACCCTGAGCTAATGTTGAGTAAGAGCTTTTGGCTGTGCACGGTGTCCATTTTGACTGGCAAATCTCATGCCTTATTTAAATATTCTAAACACCTTTGTATTAGTTTTATATTGTTGTGGTAAAAAAAAATCACCACAAGCTTAGTGGCTTGAATCAACACAAACTTATTATCTTCCAAGTCTGAGAGTCAGAAATCCAATTTGGTCTCTTTGGATAAAATCAAGATGCTGGTGGGCTACGCTCCCTTTTGGAGGTTCTAGGGAAACATCTGTTCCCTTGCCTTTTCCATGTTCTAGAGGCTCTCTGCATTCTTTAGGTCATAGTCGCTTTCTTTCATCTTCCAAGCCAGCAATGGTGAAGTTCTTCTCACATCACATTGCTCCAAACTTCTCTCCTGCCTCCCTATTTCACTTATAGGGACCCTTGTGATTCCAGAGGGCCCACCTGGGTAATACAGGGTCATCTCCCTCTTTGAAGGTCAGCTGCTTAGCAGCCTTAATTCTGTCTGCAATCTCAATTCTCCTTTGCCATGTACTGTCACGTAGTCACAGGACACGGACATCTTGGGGGAGGCACTATTCTGCCTAACACAGCCATTCATGGAATTACCCCTTCATATTTCCTACTCTTCTCCCAAGGTAGTCACTTCCTTTGCTGAAATCGCGTTGAGATCCTATTGACCCTCAGGGAAAACGCCATTTCCCATCTCTGTGCCTTTTCAGATTTGCTTCTTCTTCCTGCTAAGCCCTTTTCTTTTCCCTCAAAGCCTGCCCATCCTTCCAGATCCAGCATAAATTTCACCTCCTGCATGGAGCTTTTCCTGTTTCACAGTGTTCATCTTGTTTTTGTTTTTGCCCCTTTTCTGATCTTCCATTAGAATTCTATTATGTTGAATCATTTAAAATTGCCAGTTTTTGACAATTTTTTACTTACAAAAAGAGAAATTGCATGTGACAGTCTAATACTTAGTCACAACTGTTTATCATTTAATTGTTTCTTAATTATTTTGTGTTTGTTTTCTCGCCTATTTGGATTGTAATCTCTTTGAAAGCAGGACCATGTCTTATAACTGTTTGGAATCATCCCCTTCCAATTCTCACTTGCTCAAAAGATAGCTCTTTATTCAGCATTGATGGATATAGCTGGGCAATAGTGTACTGGTTATGGTTATTTAGTTGAAATCAAGAGAATCACAAGGTGGCCAATGTTAGGGAAAAACTAATTTATTAGAAAGACTTTCTAACTAATAAATTAGAAACTCACAGAATTAAAGGAACAATCAAGCCTCAGAAACTAGAGGCATAAGATAACTTCAGAAATGTTTATAGTATTTGACCTTTGCCACTGGGGTGAGTCTATGCCAGCAGGTTTGGCCTTATGACAAAAATCTGGAAGAGAGATTATCATGGCTTAGGCACACCCCTACCCTTTAACTGAGGGATGGCGCTAGCAATGACAGTCGCTAGGACGACACAGGATGTGGGAAGAGTAGTCTCCTAGAGGACAGTTAGGATGCTCGTACCAAAGAAAGGATGTAGAGATACTGGGTAGGTAAAGTGACCAATGTACGTGAAAAAGGCAGAGTATAATAAAATGAAAAGCAGAAATTGTATGTTAATTGATATTGTCTTAAAAAGCAAATAGAGACTATAGGAAAAAATATAAGACGAAAGGGTAAGGATGATTATTTAGTGGACTGCATTCTATATTAAAACCTACTTATCCACTCCCTAAATAACTACCAACGCTGAGCTGTCACAAGTATCTTCTTTATATAGTAGTAACACCAACAGCTAATACTTATTGAGAATATGCTATAAACCAGGCACTGTGCTGAAAAGGTACATGCATTATCTAATTGAATCCTTATGGCAATCCCCCAAGTTGGATATTGTTATTGTTCTCATTTTATGTTGAAGGAAGCAAGACACAGACAAGCTTATGCCCACGGTAATGGCAGAAGAGAATCAGTAAGGAGGGGAGGCAGAAGATGGTCAAAGGGAAAGATGGAACCAATATTGTGTGGACTTCAATGATGCTTGAGAAGCCCAGGGTTAGGAAAAATGGCTTTAAGTAGGTCATTCCTCTAACTGGGTGCTGTAGCAGCCTGTGCTGGAGGAAGTAAGGGGTGGAGGGGACCACACCTGCAATCTAGTAGGGAAGCCTGACATTTGAACAAATTATTCCACTGTAATGGGAGAAGCCCCACACTAGCACCTCCTCTAAGGAGCAGAAAGAACTTAAAGGAACCCACGACCTAAGGGATGAGGGGAAGAGGTTGACTGGAGAGTTACTCCAAGAGGAGGTAAGTTTTGAATTCTATGCGTAAGAGGACAATCCTCAGGAAATGCCTTTAGATGGGACATAACCCAGACTACTTAGGGAACTGTAAGCAGTGCGGTGTGACTGAAGTACATAAGTCATTGTGGAGATTGGGGGATAGGAATGACAGGAGATGAGACTGAAAACATAGATGGAAACAGATTTTAAAGGCTTCTGAATGTCATGCTAAGGCATCTGCTTTTTAAATGGCAAGAAGGGATGGGACCCTGCACGTTTAAAGCCTGTACATTAATGGCAAGATGGATTTGCTTGAGGGCAGCAAAAAGGTTGGATTAGAGTTAGGGATGACTCTTGGTTTACTGATTTAGGTAACTGGGCAGATGAGGTACCATTTAACCCAGGATTGGATTCTGGGAGAAGGAGCAAATTTGAGAGGAAATATAATGAGTTTGGTTTGGAGATACCCTCATGGCAATATCCAGCAAACACTGGTAAATCTGGGGTAGAACTAGAAATTTTAGATTTGCAAGTCTTAAACATGTGGGCAATGAAAACTCACAATGACTGAGGGGCTTTCAAGATAGGATGGTGGATAAGAAATACCCAAAGAGAGTATGTAAAATGAGAAGAGGGATAGGAGTGGAAAGTCTGGAGGCATTGGCATTTAAAGGTAGGAAGAGGAATATAAGCCAGGTAAGAAGGCTCAGAAGCCATCAAAGAGTTAAGAGAAATACAAAAGAATAACTTCAATTAATCAAGGGAGGGGCTAGTATCAAGAATGCCATTTGCTGCATACATGTAAAATAAGAGGAGAACTCAATATTTTCCATAGTATTTGGAATTAGAAGGTAACTGATGATCCTACAGATGAAACTTGGAGTTGTGTGGTGGAGCCAGTCAGTGCAGAGAGTTGAGCATAGGGGGTATTTGAAGAATTAGGACCAATGAGAATACGTTATGCTTTCAGAAAGGGAGAGAGCGAGGTGGTGGATTGATGATAAAGAACAGTGTTTTCAGCATGGAAGAGAAAAGTGGAGAAGAGGAGTTGGAATGAGGAAAAAGAGGGGAGTTGGCATCACAGTGTGAAGAGTCAGTTAAAGGCCCAGACGAAATCTTGGTCTGAAACAGGGAGTGCAATCCTTCCCCTAAGATGGCGTTGCTATATTTATTTTCCCCACTTTTCCCCTTGGATACTTTCCTTAACTTCTCCTGACTCTTAAAAATGCATTTCCATTATGTGCACTGTAGCTGAGGTGGTGCACTGTGCTGGTTACATATAGAAACTAAAAAATGTTACGTCCCTCCCTCCTTCTCTTTCTTCCGTGGCCTGGGCCACTCTCCTTTTTCATTTTTCCTTTGCTTGTGAAGGGGATAAAACCACCCAGGGCAGAGTTGCTGAGATTTCCATATCGAGTAGTAGCGGCGCGTTGGTTATCAGAAAAGGCTGTAAGAACGAGTTGGCTACAGCTCCTCAATGCTTTCTTACGACTGGACTTTTTATTGAAAACATCCTCATCGTGGGCTGCACAGAGTTAGCTTGGTCACCAGATAGTCCTATTCTCTCTTCCACAGTCCTGCTGTCTCTAGTCAGAAGCGAATGGAGTGTGGCTGTGTCGTGCAGCTCGAGCCAGAAAGGGCTGCTGTGGGTAGCAGGTCTACCGGTGATGGAATAGATGAGATGCACAGATTCCGGTGGTCTGTGCCACTGGCCCTGCTCCAATCCCTGCGGGGTGGTCACAGTGGCAGGATTTAGGACGCAAAGAAGAAACCTCAGCACAGAGGCATGTGACGGCAACAGCAAGTCACCCAAACTAGGATTTTCCAGAGAACACTGTTCAGAAAGAAACTCCATGAAAAAGCTGTTCCTAGGTCAGATAGATCTGAGAAATACTCAGTACAATACATGTTGGCATATCAGATGCAATAAAGATACCCATTTTTTCTAAGCCAAGCATTTTAGAACAAGCCACTTATTTGATAATCGAGCCCATGTTTTAGAGCCACATCTATTAATATCCAGCAGGACAACCACAGACCAAGATTTGAATATGCTGATGGTCAAGCGCCAAAACACAAAGTCAAATTTTTTTTTGGAATTGGTTTCCCATCATACTTCAAGTAGATACAATCATAAATGAGCGTCAATCAAGAAAAGGTGCTAATAGGCTTGTCCCTTATGGATCGGAATGGATAAAAGTCCTTTAGTGTTGAAGGAAGGTGTGTTTTTAAGCCTATTTTTAGAAGATAGTCTTAAGTAAGTATTCCATTTGATTTGGTATCTAGTATTCATAAATTTCCACCTTCTCTTGTACTTTATCCTAAATATATTACATGGTATGTTTTCATAATTAATATGCAAATAGATGTATAGTTTATAATTAATTTCAACTGGGCACAGAGAAAAACTTGAAAACCACAGCATGGAGGCATCTTTTTTGGTAGAAGTTCAACGAAATCCCCAAATGTCTTTGTTTTTGCAATCCATAATTTGCAGATTATTAATACAATAAATCCTTGGTGTCTGTGAGAGTTGGCATCAAACCCATGAACTCCTGTGCAGAAAGCCCACAAACAAAAAATCCAAATGGAAAGAAAAAAACCATGTGGTTTCTGTGTATGCTCATTACCTGCTTCTGAAACCATAATATCTCGGCCTTTTATAGATCTTATAACAGGCTCTGCAGGAAGCAGCTGCCGTCATTAGCTACAGGACAGACTAAACACACAATTTGTGTGGAAGGAGGCATGGAGCAGCTTGGTCTTTTAGAGCCCCCCATCTTAGGCATCAACAATGGCACCTTTTGTAAATGCAAATAAAGCAAAACGTAACTAATATTTTATAACTTAAAAGCATTTGAGAAATCAGAGTCCAATCCTCCTTTTTGCCTTTGTTGGTACGAGGCTTAGATTGACGCAGGGGCTTGCCCGAGGTCGCATGCCTAGTAAGAGACAGAGCTGGGACTCAGACCGATTCCGGCTTCCGCGTCTCCGCTCTTTCCACTCCCCTCGCCTGGCTCTTTCAGGGACCTCTGGGGAGGAGCAGCACCCTCCTCAAGCACGTGGTGCCACTCAGCTTCTTCATCTGGACATAGAGTCCCGGTGACTCCCAATCCAGAATTCCTCCCATCACTCTGTTCAGAGAAAAATACTAAAATGGAGATCATCACTGCAAAATCATAAGTGTAAATTCCATGCTGCGAAGTGTCCTCGTTCTGGAACCACCCAACTTGTCACAAATTCAGCTGGACTAGTTGGGGTTAAAGCAGTGCCCAATCCAAACCCTTTGTGACAGAAGTCAGAGGCCCTTCAGGAGCTAGGGTTCACCTTTCCCAGAGCTCTTTGGTGCCAACCCAGAACCAATATCCCAGCGTTGCTGGAGGGAATGATGGCGCCCTGCATTTCAGAGAAGATTTAAAACCGAGATCCTAACTGCTCATCATCATTAAAAATCTCCAGGCAGTTTTCATAAGAGCAAGGGGGTGGTTGCCTGAGGTTTTGGCTGACAGTCAACCCAACTAATTACATTCTGTCTACTGTGTCCTCCCGCAGATTCAATTGGATGTGCTGTTTTTTTTTAACTTCCTGTCCTAATCTGAATGTAGGATTGCTCTGTGCTCTTAAGCAGATGCCGCCGTTCTTCCTGACGGGAGCGGCTTTTCAGATATTTTTTATTTCTTACAGAAAGTTTTTGAGACTTTAAATAAAAGAACTCTTCTAAAGATCCTGCCACCAAATAAATGTGAAATGCTAGGGTGGCTGGTAGCATGCTGTATATATTGTTATTTTGTTTTACCAAGCGTTGACATGAGCAAGCATACTATACCCCAGCACCCCGACAATGCCCCTTAGCACGACCCCGGTCACCTCTCCTTACTGATCACAGATTCTCCTGTTGCTCTTCTTACTGGTGAATTTCATGGAAAACTCTTACATTTTGTGGCATCTTAAGCT
>PVKH010001971.1:0-28544 GCA_004027955.1 Chaetophractus vellerosus
CATTCGCGGGCGACCTGCCCTGCCCGTGGCGGCTTTTTGCCCTGTCCATGGCGGCTCTGGCCCGCTCATGGCGGCTTGCCATTCTCAAGGCGGTCTGCCCGCTAGGAGAGGTCCCCGGGAACCGAACCCGGGGCCTCCCATGTGGTATGCCGGTGCCCTATCCACTGGGCTATCGAGCCGGCCCCCTTATTGTTGTTTTAGAATTACTTGCTTCCACCCCTCCACCTCCATTTTCCATTTTTGAAATATTTTCTTTAAAAAGTAGCAAAAAAGGTATAACTTGCTCAGCTGGGTATATATGGCATATATTGGAGAGAATAGATGAGTCACAGCAAACAAGATGCACCAAACATGGTGATCTTGAGCCATTTCTTCTGTCCCGTGGAAGTACTGCCAGAGGTTAGAACTTTCTAGCTGTTGAAAGACCACATATATTGAAGTTCAATGTAGATCAAATATGTGCTATGTATGATGGAGAAAAACAGGAAATGGAATAAGGAAAACAAAGATATGGGTCCCCTCCTCTGGTTGGCCCTATGTTTGGGGATCAAACTTCACACAAAAAGAGAAGCTTTAGAAAAGCAAATGTAAGTGTAAGTGAATACAAACTAATGTAGAACACATGGATATTGATCCAATGGGTAAGACAATTCATGGAATAATTGCAAACATTAGCATGTTTATCCCCATTTTACAGATGAGGAAACTAATCAAAGAGGGTAGGAAACTTGCCTTTGGATATAAAGCTAGTAAGTTGTACAAACAGGATTCAGCTCAAGGTCTGACTCCAAATTCTCCTAGCTCCTTATTAAATAAAATAAATTATTAAATAATGTGGAAAAGCTCTATTGTAGAGTATCTCCTGTGCTTTTGTTTTGTTTTTAATGAGATGATAATGAAGGAAAGCATCCATTGATTTATATCATGGGAGACACTGGGCTCTGTAACTGTATAAAGTTGAGATAATTTATGAATAAGTTGGAGTTTATATTCAACACCCTATTCATCTCTGGGATTTTTTTTAAAAATTTTGAAATGTTTGAATTTTTGTTTATTTTTAAAGAACTTTTAGATTACATAGATGTTATATAAAAAATATAAGGGATTCCCAGTTACCCCACTCCCTCTCAATCCCAGACTTTGCACATTAGCAACATCTTTCATTAGTGTGGTACATGTGTTTCAATTGATGACCATATATTGAGATATTGCTACTTACCATGGACTATAGTTTACATTATAGTTTACACTCTGCTCCACATGATTTTATGGGTTTTGACAAAATGCATAATGGTCTGTATTCATCATTGCAATGTCATGCAGGACAACTCCAATGTCCCAAAAATGTCCCCATGTTACACCTACTCTTCAAACTTAGATTCATACTAGAGGAAACAACTTAAAGAGGGTCTGGAAAATTGATCCAGATTTCTTGTTTCATCAGGGCTATGTGCAGATCTCAGACATGCACCTGGGCCCATGCTCACAGCAGTGTTTGGTCAGTCAGACCTGTCATAACCCCAGGTAGAGAGCATAGCAGACATTTTTTTCTCTTGCCCACAATTAGGCCACGGTATTTTCTGTGCTCAGAAGCTTTCAACTTTTTCCAAATTCCCTCAAAAAGCAGTTACGTCAAAAAGCAAGAAGATAAAAGGTCAGAGTGTAGCTGCTAACCATTTTATTAAAAAGTATGGCCCCTCTGCTATAGCATTAATTGCCATGTAAGAATATGACAATCTTATATGCTCATCGCAAAGCCACCCAGATCTACGATCTGTGAGATGGTTCAGGACCCCACCTGTGAGCTCCCCAGATAGAAACTTTTCATCTCAAACAGATGGGTAAAAACGTGGAACTTTCACCCCAGAAAAATCACCCCCTCCTTTTATCAATTGGTCAGACCAGACAAAACACCAAAAACTATTCTCAGATCTAGCCAAACAACAGAAGTCTGCTTCTCTTGTGCACTAGCTAATGGGAAACAGTTAAAGGACTATTTTTCCAAGCTTAAGACCAGCACATCTAGTCTTATTTTATAGTGCATAGGTATGTTCAAAGTGAGGCTGCTGAATGACCTCAAAGCAGGGATGACTCTTCTTCAACTGAAGAGTTTATGTTCATGGAATAATAAAACTCAAAAATACTTTAAAGCTCCCCCAGTCCAACCTCCTTATAGCAAAAAACATTTTCTAAAGTACCAAAGATGAATGGGACCACGAAGAGTTTAAAACTATTTTAAAAATATTTTTTAAATTATGAAATAATTTGAGTAATATAACAGAACCCAGTTTTAGCAAATGCCCTTTTGGTATTTTGACCTCACCTTAAAAAAAAACTTTACTGACATAAGTATGTATATATATATATATATATATATATATGCATATGCATATGCATACATACCATGTATATGTATATGTGTATGCATAGCATTGCTTTTTGTTTTAAATTTTACTGAAGTCTATCAAGGGCTATTACATTTTTCTAGATTTGTTTAGGTTAGATTATATTATGATTGCACAGCTATTTCAACCATTTAAATAACCATTCAGAATTTAACGACATGAATATATTTAATAATTGCAATTTATTATCAAAAGCAGGCCACTTTGAAATGAATATCCTCAAACATGCTTCATGGTACACAAATGCAAGAGTTTTCCCTACCATTCTAGTGTAAGTTCTGAGCTGTAGATACTCATATTTTCACTTTACTACATATTGACAAATTGGTTTGCCAATTTATACTCCCATTAGTTGAATATAAGACTTACTATTTCCCCATAGTTTCACCAACACTTGTAGAGTCGCTTAGGGGATTGTATATCATCATTGTTTTAACAATTAAATTAACAGTGAGATTGTACAACCTTCCATATAATTATTGGTCATTTGGATTTCCTCTTCTGGTAAACAACATTGTGTGTCTATTTTATTATTAGATTGTCTTTTTCTTATTCATTTTAGGAGTCCCTTACATATTCGCAATACTAATCCTTTGATGGTTTTATAGATAGCAAATATCTTCTCCCAGTCAATGCTTTATCTTTTAATTTTGCTTGTAATGTCTTTTATCACACAGTTCAAAATTATTAATGCATTCATATTTACCATTACATTCTTTAATGAATTATGTACATTTGTTTGTGTGTTAAGGGGATTTTCTTTTCTTCCTTCAAGTGAGTTTTAGGGAATGGTTTTTCTGTATCTAATGAGATGATAAAAAATTTTTCTTCTTTAAATTTTAATATTGTAAATTATAACATTTTCTAATGTCAAATTATCCTTGCATTTCAAAACTAATATTATTTGATTATAAATGGTTAGATTTTGTTTGCTACTCTTTAATTGAGGATTTTTGTACCTCTGGTAGGTTGAATTATTTACCGCGTGGGTGGGGGGAGGAGGAGCATGTTAAATAGAAACTTTTGTACATGTTAATTTTAGTTAATGTGTGGCCCAACTGCATAAGGGGGGTCTTAATCCTATTACTAGAGGCTTTATGAAGAGAAAGCCACATAGAGGAGCAGAAACTGGAAGTCAATGGAACTCCGAAGGAAAACATCCCCAAGTGATGGGAAAGCCAAGGATCACTGAGGATCACTGGCCAGCCAGGAGATACCAACCCCAGAGGGACCAAGCCTTCCAGCCTCTGAAACCATGAGCCAATCAATCGCTGTTGTAAAGGTCAAAAGGTGTAAACGTCACATCACTGTGTGGTATTTGTCATTGTAGCCAGGAAACTAAAGACACTGTTATAAATCAGGTTGGCTTATACTTAACCTTTCTTGTATTGTCCTGGTTTTGTATCAATGTTATATTAGCCTCATAAAATGACTTGTTTGGTAGCTTTCCTTCTTTTTCTAATCCCTAATCTGATTTTCTAGGTAAGCATGTAAAATTTACCTAAAAAATGTTTGGACTTGATGAGTTTTGCATTTTAGATTTTCAATTAATGATTCAATTTCCTTAATGATATAGAATTATTCAGGTTTTCCTTTTTTTTCTCCTTTGAATCTGTTTAGCACTTTTTATTTTCCTAAGATATTGCCCATCTTTAAAAAATTTGTTAGCATACTCTCCTACAATTTTAAAATTTTCTATAAAATATATTACGTACTTTTAAAAATTCCTACTGTAATTCATTTGTGTCTGCTCTCCTTTTTGCCAGACTGATGTATTGATCTTTATAAAGGACCAAATTGTTCATTTTAATTTCATTTCCCCTATTTTAACTATTTCTGATCTTATTTTTATTATTTCTTTCATTCCAGTCTATTCGTTTTTACTCCATAGTTATTTTTTCTATTTCTTTGAGTGGGACAATTAGCTCATTCATTCATTTATTCATTCAACAATTATTTATTAAATGACTACTATATGTCAGACACTGTTTTAGTACTTCAGTAAATATAAACTCACAAAACAGAAAAAAAAAATCACTCCTATCATGAAGCTTACATTCTAATGGGGAGACAGACAATAAATAATGTAGTGAAT
Source organism: Chaetophractus vellerosus (assembly GCA_004027955.1). Lineage (NCBI taxonomy): Eukaryota > Metazoa > Chordata > Mammalia > Cingulata > Chlamyphoridae > Chaetophractus > Chaetophractus vellerosus. The sequence continues at coordinate 4,501 of PVKH010001971.1, forward strand.
TATATTGATTGTCAGCTAATTTAATAAAATTAAATAAATAGATTACATTAAAAATTTCAAACTGGCAGAAAGTATCACCAGAAAGCAGGAAAAGATAAAAACTAAAATGCAGCAAAGGAAAAGCATATAAAATAGGGGGAAAAAACATGAAATAAGATGTTAAAATACAACTAAATAGGCTTCTGCTTATGGGAAGGATGTAGCTTGATATTGTCAGGCCAATGTTCCCATTGCAACAACCAGATGAAATAAGATTAATTATAAAATATTTTTTTTTAAAATCAAAGAGACATGAAAGCAACAGGAAGTAGAGGAACTAAATTTCCAGAGAGCAAAGAGTTGTTTGTAGGTGAGCTGACAATCACTTCCATTTTCTTCTCTAGGGGTATATGTCAATTCCAAGTAAGGACTAAAACTCTGACTTAGCCTGGGCAGTGAAACCCTATTTCAGATACAAGTCCTTTGCAAGATATGTGTTTTAAAAATATTTTCTACCACTATGTACCTTGTTTTTCATTCTCTTAACAACAGTCTTTGCAGAGCAGATTTTAATTTGAATATCAATTTTTTCTTTCACAGAATTTACTTTTGGGGTTGTAAGAAGTCATTGCCAAACTTAAGGTCATCTAGATTTTCTCCTATGTTATTTTTAGGGTTTTTTTTTTTCAGTTTTGTGTTTTACATTTAGGTCTATGATCCATTTTGACTTGGTTTTTGTAAAAGGTGTAACCTCTGTATCTAGATGCATTTTTTGCATGTGGATGTCCAGTTGTTCCAGCACCATGTGTTGAAAAAACTATATGCTGAAATGCAAAAGCATTTCAATAGACTATATTTGTGGGGGTCTGTTTCTGGGCTCTCTATTGGAATCCATTAATCTGTCTATTCTTTTGCTAAAATATTCTGTCCTTATTGCTGTAGATTTATAGTCTTGATGTCTGGAAGTGTCAGAGATATTCTGTGTCTTTTGTTTTCCCATATAAACTTTAGAATCAATTTGTTGATCACCACAAAATAACTTGCTGGGATTTTATTGGGATTGCTTCAAATATACATATCAATTTGGGAAGAATTGACACATTAATAATATTGAATCTTCCTATCCATGAACATGGAATATCTCTTCATTTATTTAGCTCTTCTTTGATATCTTTCAGCAGATTTTTATAATTTTCTTCATATAGACCTTATATATATTATTATTAGATTTATACCAAGTATTTCATTTTTAGTGCTAATATAATTGTAATTTCAAATTTCAATAGTGTATTGCTGATATTTGGGAAAATAACTGACTTTTATACAAAAGTATCCTATAACCTTACTATAATTACTTGTAGCCTACAAACTTATTATAGTTGCTTCTTAGTTCCAAGATTTTTTTGTTGATTCCTTGGGAATTTCTACATAGACAATCATATCCTCTGCAAATAAAGACAGTTTTATTTCTTCCTTCCTAATCTGTATACCTTTAATTTCCTTTTCTTGTCTTATTACATTAGGAAGCCTTCAATTTAATACTGAATAGGAGTGATAAGAGGTGCATTTTTGTATTATTTTTGATCTTAGGAAGAAAGCATCTGGTTTCTCACTGCTAAATAAGATGTTGGCTATAGGTTTATTGTCTATATTCTTTATATATTTGAAGATGTTCTACTCTATTCCTAGTTTTTTGAGAGTTTTTATCATGAATGGATGTTGGGTTATATCAAGTGTTTTTTCTGCATCTATTGATATGATCATATGATTTTTCTTTTTTAGCCTGCTGATGTGGTAGATTACATTGATTGGTTTTCAAAAGTTGTGCCAGCCTTGCATACTTGGAATAAATCTCATTTAACTCATTTTAAAAAATACTTTATTGGAGCCTATGTGATAATATTTGTTTAAGATTTTCCTTCTATATTTATGAGAGATATGGTCTGTAAATTTCCTTTCTTGCAGTCCTGCTGTCTAGTTTTGGTATTAGGATAATGCTGGACTCATGAAATTAATTAAGAAGAGTTCCCTCTGCTTCTACTTTCTAGAAGAGATTATAAAGAATTGGTAACATTTCTTCCTTAAATGTTGGGTAAAATTCACCAGTGAAATCATCTATGCCTGGTGCTTTCTATTTTGGAAGGTTATTAATTGTTGATTCAATTTTTAAAATAGATATAGACCTATTTAGATTATCTATTTCTCTTTGTGTAAGTTTGGTAGATTATGTCTTTCAAAAATTTGTCTATTTCATCCAATTTATCAAAATTGTGATTGCGGGCATGGTGTTTTTCATAATATTCCTTTATTATCCTTTTAATATCCATGGATTCAGTAGCAGTGGTCTCTCTTTCTTTTACGATATTAGTAATTAATGTCTTCTCTCTCATTTTCTTAATTAGCATGGCTAGGGGTTTATCAATTTTATTGATCTTTTCAAAGAATCAGCTTTTGTCTTTGTTGCTTTTCTCTAGACTTCCTGTTTTTAGTTTCATTGGTTTCTGTTCTAATTTTTATTATTTCTTTTCTTCTGTTTACTTTAATTTTTTCTTCTTTTTCTAATTTCCTAAGGTGGAAGTTCAGATTACTGATTTCAGATCTTTCTTCTTATTTAAATTGTACATTCTTGAAGCACTACTTTTGCTGCATCCCACAGATTTTTAAGTTGTATTTTCATTTTCATTTCAAATTATCTTATAATTTCTCTTGAGACATCTTTCACCAATTGGTTATTTAAAAGTGTGTTGTTTAATATCCAAATATTTTTGGATTTTCTATGTGCCTATCTGTTATTGATTTCTAGTTTGATTCCCGTGTAGTCTGAGAAAATACTTTGAATGATTCTATCCTTTAACATTTGTTGAAGTGTGTTTTGTGTCCCAGGATTTGAACTATTTTGGTAAATGTACCATGAGAAGAATGTGTATTTTGCTGTTTTTGGATGAAGTATTCCATAAATGTCAAATAAATCCAATGGATTGACAGTGCTATTGACTTCAACTACAACTTTACTAAATATATGTCTGGTTCTGTCAATTACTGACAGAGGAGTATTAAAGTTGCCAATGTAATAGTGGATTTGGCAATTTTTCCTTGTAGTTCTATCAGTTTTTGCCTCAACTATTTTGGCACTCTGATTTTAGGTGCATACACATCAAGGATTGTTGTATCTTCTTCTAGAATTGATCCTTTTATCATTGTGTAATGCCTCTATTTACCCCCAATAATTTTTCTTTCTCAGAAATCTGCTTTGTCTGAAGTTAATACAGCTACTTCAGCTCTCCTTTGATTAGTATTAACATGGTAAGTCTTTCTCTATCCTTTTAGTTTTATCTACATCTTTATTATCTTTATATTTAAAGTGGATTTTCTGTAGATATCACATAATTGGTTTGAAGCTCTATGTACCCTAGAAAAACATGGTTTTAAACCTAATGCATTCCTATGGGTGTGAACTCATTATAAGTTGGAATTTTGATGCGGTTACTTCAATTAAGATGTGGCCCACCTCAATCCTGATGGGGCTTAATCCTATTATTGGAATCTTTTATAAGCAGAATGAAATTCAGACACACAGAGAGAAAGCCACAAAGGGAGCTGTCAGAAGCTGAAACTCAGGGAACTTGGAGGAAAAGGGAGAGGCCACTGTGTACTTTGCCATGTGACAAGTTATGGACCAAAGATCACCAGCAGCCAGTCCCAGAATGCTAATTTTTGGTAAGAAAGCATCACCTTGATGATGCCTTGATTTTTACTTTCTCTTTGCCTCAAAACTGTAAGCAAATAAATTCCCGTTGTTTAAATGAAACCATTGAATGGTATTTGCTTGGGAAGCCAAGGAAATTAAAACAGTTTTTTTTAAAAAATTCCCTTTGAGTCTCAATCTTTTAATTGATATATTTAGACTGTTAATATTTTAAATATTTCAATAGTTTCAACTATTGATATAGCTGGGCTAATATTTACCATATTTGTGACTGTCTTCCATTCCTTGTCCTTGTTCTTTGTTTTTTTGTTTGTTTGCTTGGTGTTTTTGATCTTTCACTCTTTTTCTGCTGTCTCCAGTTTCATTTAGCCTATAATATGATTCCATTTTCTCTCCTCTCTTACCATATCAATTAACTTAAAAAAATTAATGGTTGCCCTAGAGTTTGTAATATACATCTACAGTTAATCTAAGTCAACTTTCATATAGTACTTGTATTATTCAGTTCTCTAGGGAACAGAATCAACAGTAGATATCTGTAAATAGTATGAGATTTTATAAGATTCTCTCTCATGACCATGGGGATACACAAGTCCAGGTTCCACAGGCAGGCTGCAAACCAGGGGCTCCAATGAAAGTCCAGTGAAGGTCCTTGATGAATTTCTGGGAGACACAGGTTGTCCAAAGATGAGCTGGGAAATTCTCTCTAAATGGTGAAATCACTTTCCCTTTTAAGGTATTCAACTGATTAGATAAAATGCCACTCATTGCTGACGTCAATCTCCCTTGTTGATCATCGATGTAATCAACCATCCATGCAGTAAACTCACTGATGACTAAAGCCCATAAATGTCCTTGTATTACAATGATCCCAGTGCTTCCTTGACCAAACATCTGGGCACAACTGGGCACAATTATCTGGCCAAGTTGACACATTAGCCTAACCATCAGAGTACTAGACTGCTTTATGGCTAGTGCAGATACTTTAATAGAGTAATACTAATTCTTTCTTCCTGTCCCTTGTAAGAATATTATCATTCATTTCACTTATCTGTAAGCTATAATCACCTAATATATTGTTAGTATATCATAGTTTATGATCTATATCATTTTATTTCTATTTGGAGAAATTCTTTTAGCATTTCTTGCAAGGCAGGTCTATTGGTGACAATTTCTCTTAATATTTTGTTTGCCTGGGAAAGTTTTTATTTATCCATTACTTTTTAGAGATAATTTTGCTGGGTACAGAATTCTAGGTTGATTTTTTATTTTTTTCTTTCAACACTTTAAATACTTCACTCCACTCCTTTCTTATATGGTTTCTGTAGAGAAATCCAATATTGTTCTTATCCTTGCTCCTTTAGGTAAGGTGTTTTTTTTTTCTCTCTCTGTCTTCTTTCAAGATTTTCTCTGTCTTTCTTTTTCTATAGTTTGATTATGATATGACTAAGTGTAGTTTTCTTGATATCTGTCCTATTGACATATCCTGAGCTTCCTGGGTCTGTGGTTTGGTATCTATTTCAGATTGCCAGTCTGCTAAGGCAAATACCACACAATGGGGTGGCTTAACAACAGAAATTTATTGGCTCCCAGTTTCAGAGGTTAAGAGGCTTGTGTCATTCTAGCATTAGTAGCATTCGTGAACACTGGCAATCTTTGGGTTCCTTGATGTTCTCATAACATGGCTATGGTGATGTCTTCTCCTTTCTCTTCCAAGTTCTATTGACTTCTGACTCCTCCCTGCAGCTTTCTCTTTGTCTGAATTTCTTTTGCCTATAAAGGACTCTAGTAATCAGATTAAAGGCCATCCTCATTTTGGGGGGCTACACCTTAACTTACTCTCTTCAAGAGATCTTATTTCCAGTAAATTCACACCCACAGGAATGTAGCTTAAGATTAAGAACCTGTGCTTTTTTGGAGTATAAAATTCAACCTACAACAATGTTTGTCATTAATTTTGGTAAATTTTCAGCCATTATTATTTTAAATATTTCTCTGTTCCTTTCTCTTTTTCTTCTCCTTCTGGTTTCACATTATGCATATTTCATCTTTTATAATTATTCCACAGATCTTGGATATTCTGTTCCATCATTTTTATTCTCTTTCTTTCTCTTTACATTTCAGTTTTGGAAGTTTCCATTGGCATATCTTCAAGCTAATCAGAAAGATAAAAAATATACACATAACTCCTCTGCATCTATAGACAATTCTATAGTTGTCAAATTCTTATGTAAAATACTACTGGTGTACATGAGAAGATCTTTATGTAACACTAATTCTTCCCCTATAAGAGGGAAGCCTTTGAAAGCTTAAAAATTCAACTCTCACAATTCAGGAAGGCAAGTTTCAGTTGAGGAGGAGAATATGTGAGGAGGAAAGAATCATTGTCTATCAGGCAATGCAAAGTAATACTGACAACTGTTGAGCTTGAAAAATCTGTATTACCAAGGCAGAGAAAAAGGAAAGAGGGGCTGAAGGACTCTAGCCTAGGTACTAGATTAATGTAAATGCTATTGTATCTCAATCACTTGGTCCTAATTGTCTCCTCTTGAACACTCAATACCTGAATTCATGCTGCCTGGCCCCAGGGACCCAGAGCAGCCCACTGTCCCCACAGAAAGGAAATGAAAAATTGGCTGATGCTAAACAGACCTCCTTCAGCAACTCCAGCCTTCTAAGCACTGTATCCTGCAGAGTGATTAATGATTTTCCTTTCCTTTTACATTTAAGAGCAATGTGTTTCAGAAAGGAAGGGAGGGAAATGCAGTGAAGAAGGGGAATGAGGAGGAGAGGGCAGAAAGGAGAAAGTAGGAAAGAAGAAATTTTGTGGGAGGTGGGAAGAGAAGAAATGCTGATTTCTCAATATGAAATTGAGAGTTGACCAGAATTACATATTTTCTCTTAATATAATTGATTCCACCTCCACCCTATATAGGAATGTTAAGTTATTTAGGTCTCTCTTATCTAAATGATTTACTCTACTGAAAACAAAGAGAAGGGTTTATTAAAAGAGGCTCTGCATTGCTCCACAATATTTTTGCTTTTAAATCATCTGCCTCTGATCTCCAAAGAAAATTAAGTTAAACTTTCATTCTCTGCAATTGTACATTAATGATTCTAATTTAAGAGTTTTTATACATTGAAAGGAGTGATGTTTAGCACATTGCTATCCTTCCTCCCCATTCTTCCTGCAGTCTTCTTTTTTCTTATGAATGTATTTTATTTTTTCTTTGTGTGAGGGTTATGAAGTTGCAACATCTGTCTCATTGTTTCTTGATATACTTGATTTTCAAAATCTGACTGTCTTGTAATATGCCTGCTTCCTCCTTTATCTCCCCAAGTGTGTCAAATGTCTCTGCATCATGGAAGAAAATTTTCCTGGGGACTCTTACTTACATTGGTAGGGCACCAGTTTACCACATGGGAGGCCCCGGGTCCAGTTCCTGGGGCCTCCTTGAGCGGGCAGACCGCCTTGAGAAGGCAAGCCACCGCAGGCAGGGCAAAGTCGCCATGGGCAGGGCAAAGCCGCCATGGGCAGGGCAAGCCCCCGTGAGCAGGCAAGGCCGCCGCGGGGCGAGCTGACTTGGTGGGTCGCCGCAGCGGGGGGAGACAGGCAGACACAGAAGAATGCAAAAATGAACACAGCAAGAACAAGCAGAAAGGAGGGGATATATAATAATAATAATAATAATGAAAACAGACCCCATATACTGGGGTCTGAAGAGTGTGTCACTAATGACTCCTGGGGGGCATTTTGCCAATGACTTGGTGGAGAGAAAAGGGATTGGTATTTAACACAATGTTTGATTAAATCTGAAGCAGCCAGCAGCCAAGAATCAAAAGCTTAGGCACATGAGAGAGCATGCAGGTTTGCTTGGCTTCAGCAGAAGGTACTTGTAGGCTGGAGATTGATCATAAACAAGGACTGCAATACTGAGGGATGTTGTTGGACAGTGTTAAAGAGCAGGACAAAGCATTTGCATTTGGTTTTAAGGAGACAACAGAAAACCAAGTAAATTTCTGAGAGTCTATCAATAGATCAAAGGTGATATACATGCTTACCATCCAAGGCTTTGAAGTGAAACTTGATCAAAATGTTTGAGAAGGAAGATACTTTCTACTGTATAAAAGGCAGCCAGAAAGGATGTACAGCTGGCAAGAGGGACAATTTTGTAATATTCTGGGTGATTAGAGAAGGCCCAGAATAGAATATAGGCTAGAAAGAGGTGAGAAAGTATGGCTCTAAAAAGTGTTTCAGATAATGATCTGGGAGGGCTTAGAGGTACACTAGTCATGGGGGTGTTGACGGAGGAAACCTGGAGCACTCAAAGATGGCATGCCTTGGCAGTGATTGCTGGCATGCCTTTGACATGGGTGGAAAGTTGGGAAGGAGTGAAGGTCCTGTCTAGCTGTAGTATGAGTCTCTTTGCTACTTCTTTATTAATTCAGGTTTTATGACACAGGTGTAATAATTAATCTAAATGGCTAGCAGATGTGGCTATCCATCTTTGGGCATGCTGGCCTGAAACAGGCTTCCAATAAGCAAATTTTCAAGCAAGGCCAAAGAAAATGAAAGAAAATAAATTCTGTTGAGATATTTATGGAGGCCACCTGGATAGAAATTTGACAACTCAGAACTTGCCTGCATGCCAGGCAACTAAGGAAAGGTCAGAGCCTCTGGAGAAATAGGGCTTGGGAAGTCAAGGAACAGAAATGGAGGGGGAGGCATGTTGGTCACATTCCATCTCAAAAAGATTAAGAATGGAGTTTTACTTTTCAGAGGGGGACATTGCTAAAATCCCTCCCTTTATGCTCTAGGGGGGACCTGTCTTTGTCTCTTGACAAGGGTTCCACTACTTCCTTTAATTGCGGTCTTCACTCTGGCTGTGTCAATCCATAATTAGTGAGGACTTTGTTTACAAATCAGTTTCCTTGTCTCTATTTCTATGATTCAGGCTCTTAAATTACCATCTTCTACCCAGATTGCCTTTAACTAGTCGTCCTGCCTTCATTCTCTTCTCTTTCTTGCAATAACAATCATTATAAATTGCAAGTTTGATTATATAATTTCCTGGTTTAAACACTTTTAGCACTTTTCCATTGCCCGTAGAATAAAACCTAAATTCCTTTACCAGTTGTTAAAATCTCTGCACGTTAGATTAAGTTTATCTTTCTAGGCATATGGTATACCACCATTATCTCCACTACATGAGCCTCTGCTCCAGCCAAACTGGTTAATCCTTATCCCTCAAAATAATTTCTGCCTCTTATTTGCTGCTTGTTTATGCTGCTTGAATGAGTGAAAACTCCAACTTCTTTCTCTATATCTATTCCAAACCATATCCCAAACTTGAAGGCCCAACTCATAGCCTACTTTCATTTATTCAGTCACTCAACAAAATGTTTACTATATTTAAACTATTTGCCAGGCAATGTTATAGGCTATGAGAAAACAATGGTAAAAAAGAAAGACCCTCATGGAGCTTACTTGCATTCTATTGTGGGATATGACAAAAAATAAATATCAAAGAAATTAAATGAAATTATTTAAGATAATGACAAGGGCTTTGGGAAAATAAAACTGGATGATGTGATTTCCAGTTCAGGAAAATGCAGTGAGCATACTCCATCCAGCCTCTCCTACAGAACACAGCTATAAAATCTAGATAGACTGCATGGAGCAGCAATTTGAGGAGTCTGAAAAGTAAATAGTAGTAAGAAGATTTGGGAAGAAGACCAGAGTTCTTAATAACACTGAACAACAACAGTTTACCTTTTTTACTTTTCTCTTGAATGTCACCCAGACTGAACTCAGTCCACTAGAAACCCAAAAATGGGCACCTGAGTGCAGACAGAGGAAACTCCAGGAAAAGCTCTAAGAGAGGGGAAAGGTTACTCTTAATGCTCAAATAGAGAATGCAGACACCCACCCCTTTTTTCATTTATTTTCCATTCTTTCACTTTCTAGTCCCCATGAAATCCCATGGTGGCAGTGGCAGGTAATGGGATCACAGCAGCCAAAATTCTGAGAGAGGGAAACACTTGTGTTTCCAAGACTGTAGGACCAATACCTGCAATTTCCTCTCTCTGTGAACTCTGATGTAAGTGCAGTTGTAGAAATTTGGAGTGGTTCACTGGATAGGTTCAATAACAGATTGGAAATAACAGAGGAAAGAGCCAGTGAACTTGAAGATAAATCATTATGCATTAACCAATGTGGAAAATAGAGAGAAAAAAACCTGAGAAACATATTTAAGACATAAAAGCTGAAAATTTCTCAAATTTCATGATCAACATAAGCCTACAGATTCAAGAATCTCAGCGAACTCTAAACAGAATAAATCCGAAGAAATCTGTGTCCAGATATATCATAATCAAAACACTGAAAACTAAAGTCAAAGAAAAATTCTTGAAAGCACCTAAAAAAAAAAAAAACCAATGTGTTACTTACAGGGGAACAGTTATTTAAGCAATTTAAGTGGATTTCTAATGGAAACTGTGGAGGCCAGAAAAGAGGTATTTTTTGTGTGTGCTATAAAACTTCATATAGATTCAGGCAATTAAGGGGAAGAACACATAATTACTATTAAAAAAATTAAATGAAAATTTCCAGATGTACACAAAAGTAAACAATGATTCCCCATCCATCACTTAGCTTCAATAACCATAGGTATTTTGCCATATTTATTTCATGCATCTTCCTTATTTGCTGTAATATTTTAAAGCAAATCTAAAACATTACTCGTTTCACTACCAAAAATTTTAGAATAGATCTAAGAAAACAACATCATCTTCATAAGCATAATACCCTTATAACATCCAACAATATTTGTTACTAATTCCTTAAAATCAACTAATAGCCTGTCCATATCTCCGATTGTCTAATAATGTCTTACTAGACTTTATTTGGTTGAGTCAGGAGCCACATACAACCTTCTTGTTGTATTTATCTTATTATGATTTCTGGGTCTCTTTTTTATATGCCTCAAGGTTTATTTTTCTTTCATATAATAAAATGTATTTTTAAAGAAGTTTTGGATTACAGAAAAGTGACATTGAAAGTATAGGGGATTCCCATATACCTCATCCACTCCCCCTCCAACATTTCCCTCTATTAATAACATCTTACATTAGTGTGGTACATTTGTTACAATTGATGAACAAATATTGAAGCATTGCTACTAGTCATGTTCTAGAATGTGCATAATGGTTTACACTTTGCACTGTACAATTTTATGTTTAGACAAAATATATAATGGCCTGTATTCATCATTGCAATGTCATGCAGAACAATTCCAAGGCCCTAAAAATGCCCTATGTTCCACCTATTTCTTCCTCTCCCTCTCCCTCAGAGCCTCTGGCAACCACTATTTTTATATCAAGGTTACAAGTTATTACAATAATAAGAAGTCTACTTTGGTCCTTACTGCATTCCCTCCTTACATTTGTTTATTCCTTGATCTTGAGGATTTGGGGATGGTGATGTCCACTCTGCTTCAGACTGAAAGGGTATTTAGATCTTATGGGACAGAGGGAAGGAACTGTTTTGCTCGCAGTTGTAAATACTCTTTATTTTTGGGGATGGGGGTCGTCCATGATCATCATTTTGTTAGTTGTCCTGGGTGAGTCTGATGAACTGGAGAGTAGATGTTGATCACAGCTCTGCAGAGTCAGGGATCAACCGACATATGAACAGACTGAAGACTTAAGTCCCTGGGACTTATATTTAATGGGTGTAGTGCTAATTATAGGCTCAAATAAATGGGGTAGAAGAATCATGTGCAGGGAAATTATAAATGAGTCTGAGTCTGTTACAGTGGGGAGATAGGTTGTCATATATTCCAAGGTAAAGCCCACTGACAGGGTGCTGATTTAATGGGGTTGTGTGCCTTGCCTAAAGTGTCTGGATTTCTCTAGAACCCTCGGAAGCACCCCATTTGAGACTTTGTTTACTGTGGCAGTTAGTGAGATGTGCTTGAGATGTGTTTTAATCTAAAACAATCACCTCCTTTTTTTTCCCCTAATTCCATTCTACTTGGCTGATTGTTTCTTTTTCAAAAATTTTTATACTAGGAACATATTTACAACAGAAAATTTCCTCTTTTAACCACATTCAAATATGTCATGATTATTCAATACTTTTAATTATGTTGACAATGTTGTGCTAGCATCACCGCTATGCATTATTGTTCTAGTCAGGGTTCTCTCAGGAAACAGAATCAACACAAGATATCTGTTAAAAATATAAGATTTTATAAGAGTCTCTCACGTGACCGTGGGGATACACAAGTCCAGGTTCCGCCGGCAGGCTGCAAGCCAGGGGCGCCGATGAAAGACTGATAAAGGGTCCTCGATGAGTTCCTGGGAGAAGTTCACTGTCAAACGACGAGCTGGGAAATTCTCTCCGAATGTTGAAATCAGTTCCCTTTTCTGACAGTCAACTGAATGGATAAAAGCATCATCCATTCTTGATCCAATCTCGCTGATTGATGCAGATGTAATCAGCCATCCATGCAGTAAACTCAATTAGTCCAGTGCTTGCTGGACCCAATAGCTGGGCACAATTACCTGGCCGAGTTGACACATTAGCCTAACCATCACAATTATCAAAAAATTATAATCCACCCAAATAGAAACTCTGTATATCTTAAGCATTAACTCCCTATTCCTTATAACTATCTTGCCCCATAGTAAGCTATTTTCTAGATTCTGACTCTATGAGTTTGCTTACTCTAATTATTTCGTATCAGTGAGATCATACAATATTTGTTGTTGTTTTTTTTTTTTTTTTGGTCTGGCTTATTTCACTCAACAAGATGTCTTCAAGGTTAATCCACATTGTCACATGAATCAGAACTCCATTCCTTTTTATGGATGAGTAATATCCATTTTTTATATACACAACAATTTGTTTATTCATTTATTGGTTGGTGGACACTTGGGTTGCATCCGTCTTTTAGCATTCGTGAAAAATGACACCATGACAAATCTATGTGCAAATATCTGTTTGAATCCCTATGTTTTAGTTTGCTAGCCTGCTGAAAATAGATGTCATGAAATGGGTGGGCTTTAAACGAGAATTTATTAGCTTACAGTTTTGAGGCTGAGAAAAATGTCCAAATCAAGGCATCATCAAGGCAATGCTTCAGAAGACCAGCTGCTGGCGATCCTTGGATCCTCTGCCACATGGCAAGAGGCATCTGCTGGTCTCTTCCTTCTCTTCTGGGTTTTGTTTCTTTCTGCTTCTTGCTTTTATGGCCTTCTCTCTTTCTCTCTCTCTTGCTCTGTATTCATTCCCTTCATAAAAGATTCCAGAAAGAAGATTAAGACCCATTCTGAATGAGGCAGGTCACACCTTAACTGAAGCAGCCTCATAAAATGATTCTGCTTACAATGGGTCCACACCCACAGGAATGGGTTAAATTTAAGAACATGACTTTCTGGGGTACTTACAAATTCAAACCACCACACTTCACCCTCTGGTCCCCAGAAGGACATGTTCTTTCCATATGCAAATACATTCATTCCATCACAATATCTCAAAAGCCTTAAATCATTTGAGTAACAATACTAAGTACAAGGTCTCACCAAAATCAGTAATAGGTGTGGTGTGTCCTGGGGCACAAGTCCCTCAGTCTGTGGACCTATGGAACTTAGAGAGCAAGTTACCTGCTTATAATACACAAAGGAGGAGCAGGCATAGTATAAACATTTCCATTCCGGAAGGGAAAAATTGTAAGGAAACAGGGGTCATCATATGTCCTAAACAATTCCGAAACCCTACAGGGCATACTCCCTTAGATTTCAAGGTCTGAGAGTCATCCATGGAATGATGTTTTGTCCTTTAGGACCAATGGAGTGACAGCCCCACCCTTTCCAAGTGCTTGTACCGTGGTCGTGCTCTTCCTGAAAATAGGGCGCTGCTCTCCCCAAATACTGGGGAAGGTTCCAACCTTGTCAAGCACAGGGGTAGTGGCCCAGACTCTAGGCTCCACCCTCATCAAACATTGGGTGGCAGCCAGGCTCTGCAATTCCCCAGGCAACTGGAACACTGAGGTGGTAACACTGTTCTGGAGCAATGGGACTCATCCTTTCCACACACGAGTGGGCTCACTCTCTTGACTCAAGAAGATGTCTTCACGCCAGACCTCAGCTTCCATGGTTCTGCCTTTGAAATGATTTCTCCTTCAATCTATGTCTTTTCTGTCCCTTTTAGTCCAGGCTGGCGGTGGTTCTGTTCATACAGATCTTGCAAAAAACTTGTCAGTTTTGAATGCAGTACAAAAGGATCCACACCATCAGACAAAATAACTTTCCACAGATCTTTTCCGGATAACTGCATTTATAAATCTGACTTGCACTGATATGGCTGACTGGGTCCATGTACAGTTAAACCCTTACATGGACTCACTTTCTGGAAGCTTAGAAATTTCCAAGCCATCAATTTCTGGTTTCTTTGTGCCCTAGAGTTCAGTTCTCAGCTTACCCCTTTCCTCTCACATTTTACTTTAAGATGCAAGGAGAAACCAGGCAGCACTTTCCATGTTTAGTCTGGAAATCTCCTCAGCAAAATATCCAGGCTCATCGCTTTCAAATTCTGCCTTCCATACAACATCAGAACTCAATTTTGCCAAGTTCTATGCAACTTCAACAAGGATTGCCTTTCTTCCAGTTTGCAATGGCACCTTCATCATTTCTCTATAAAGCCTCAACTGAGGTACTTCTAGTGTCCATATTTTTACCAATATTCTCTTCAAAGAAATCTAAGACTTTTCTGTCAAGTGCCTCACAGTTCTTCCAGCCTCTACCCATTACCCAACTCCAAAACTGTTTCCACATGTTTGGTATTTGCAACAGCAGCACCACACAGTTTGCATGTGCTAGGATGCTGAAAGCAGAAACCATGAAATGGGTTGGCTTTAAACAATGGAAATTTATTAGCTTACAGTTTTAAGGCTGAGAAAGATGTCCAAATCAAGTGATGTTTTCTTCCCAAAGGCCAGCTGCTAGTGATTCTTGAGTCCTCTGCACAAGCTGCTCTCGCCCTTCTCTTCTAAGTTCCATTTGCTTTCAGCTTCATGCTTCCAAAGCTGTCTCTGTATGTCTGTTATTCATCTGTTCATACAGCGCTTCAGTAAGAGGATTAAGATCCATCCTGAATGAGGTGGGTCACACCTTAACTGAAATGGCCTCTTGAGAAGGTCCTATTTACAATGAGTACACACCCACAGGAATGGATTAAATTTAAGAACATGCCTTTCTGGGGTACATATAGCTTCAAACCACCATACCCAGCATTCAGTTCTTTTGGTTACATAACTGTAAGTGGGATTTCCGAGTTATATGGTAATTCAATACTTAACCACCTGAGGAACTGACAAAAACTTCCACAGCACCTATACCAATTTTGCCTTTCCACCAGCAGTGAGTGAGTGTTCTTATTTCTCTACATTCTCTACAACACTTGTAGTTTTCCATTTTTTAAATACCATTCTCATGGGTGTAAAATTGTCTCTCATTGGTTTTGATTGCATTTCCCTAATGGTTAATACTATTGGGCATCTTTTCATGAGCGTTTGGGCCATTTGTATTTCTTCTTTGGAGAAATGTCTATTCAAGCCCTTTCCCCATTTATTAATTGAGTTGTCTTTTTGTTTTTGAGTTGAAGGATTTTTTCACATATTCTTTTTTTTTAAATTTTTTTTTTAAAGATTTATTTATTTTATTACATATCTCCCCTCCCCCCCGCTGAGGCAACGCGCCGAGACTGGTCACTGCACAACGCGGCTTTCCCCGCTTGTGGGCAGCTTCTGCTTCCATTCACAGCCGGCTTTCAGTTCGCGGGTGGCTGGCTGCGCTCCATTCGCGGGTGACCTGCCCTGACCGTGGCAGCTTTTGCCTGTCTGTGGCAGCTTTTTGCCCTGCCCACGGTGGCTCGCCATTCTCAAGGCAGTCTGCCCGCTAGGAGAGGTCCCCGGGAACCGAACCCGGGGCCTCCCATGTGGTATGCCGGCGCCCTATCCACTGGGCTATCCAGGCGGCCCCTCACATATTCTTGATATTAAACCATATCAGATATATAGTTTAGAAATATTTTCCCCCATTCTGTAGGTCATCATCTTCTTTCATGATAAAGTCTTTTGATACACAAAAGTTTCTAATTTTAATGATTTCCCATTGTCTTTTGTTTGTGCTTTTAGTGTAAAGTCTAAGAAACCATTGCCTAACATAAGATACTAAAGATGCTTCCCTAAGTTTTCTTCTAGGAGTTTTATAGTTCTGACTGCTATAATTAGGTCTTTGATCTATGTTGAGTTGGTTTTTGTATATGGTATGAGGTAAGGGTCCACCTTCATTCGTTTGCATTTGGAGATCCAGTTTTCTCAGAAACATTTGTTGAAGATACTACTCTTTCCCAATTGAGTGGACTTGGCACCCTTGTCAAATATCAGTTGGCCATAAATGTGAGGGTTGATTCTGAATTCTCAATGTGATTCCAATGGTCTATATGGCTGTCCTTGTGCTAATACCATGCTTTTTTTTTTTAAAGATTTATTTTTTATTTATTACATATCCCCCCTTTCTGCTTGTTCTTGCTGTGTTCATTTTTGCGTTCTTCTGTGTCTGCTTGTCTCCCCCCGCTGCAGTGATCCGCCGAGTCAGCTCACCACACGGCGGCCTGCCTGCTCGCGGCGGCTTGCCCTGCTCAAGGAGGCCCTGGGAACCGAACCCGGGGCCTCCTATGTGGTAAACCGGCACCCTACCAATTGGGCTACAGCCAGCCCCAATACCATGCTTTTTTGATTGCTATGGCTTTGAAATGAGTTATAAGATCAAAAGGTGTGACTCCTCCAACTTCATTCTCCTTTTTCAAGATGGTTTTGGCTGTTCAGGGTCCCTTAACCTTCCACATAAATTTGATATTAGGCTTTTCCTTTTCTGCAAAGAAAGACTGTTGAATCTGTAAATCACTTTGGTTAGAATTGACATCTTAACAATATTTAGTCTTTCATTCCATGAACACGAAATGTCCTTCCAATTACTTAGGTCTTCTCTAATTTCTTTTGATAATGTTTTCTTGTTTTCTATATACAAGTCCTTCAGATCCTTGGTTAGATTTATTCCTAGATATTTTATTCTTTTAGTGCAATTATAAATAGAATTTTTTCTTGATTTCGTCTTCTGAATGTTCATGTCTAGATTACAGAAATACTTTTGACTTGAAGGCTCACCTTGTACCCTGCCACTTTGCTGAATTCATTTAATAGCCTGTGGAGCTTTTTTGTGGCTTTTTCAGGTCTTTCTGTATATAGGATCATGTCATCTACAAATAGAGAAAGATTTACCTCTTCCTTTCCAATTTGGATGTTATTTACTTCTTTTTATCTGCCTAATTACTCTGGATAGAAATTCCAGTACAATAATGAATAACAGTGGTGACAGTGGATATCCTTATCTTATTCCTGGTTTACAGGGAAAATATTTAGTCTTTCACTATTCAGTATGATGTTAACTTTATGTTTTTCACATATGCCCTTTATTATATTGAGAAAAATCCCTCTTATTCTTAGTTTTCTAAGTGTTTTTATTCAGAAAGTGTGCTTAAATTATCAAATGCCTTTTATATATCAATTGAGATGATCATGTGACATTTTCCCTTCATTCTATTAATATGGTCTATTACATTGATTGATTTTCTTATATTGAACCACCCTTGCATACCATGGATAAATCCCACTTGATCATGATATATAATTCTTTTAAGATGCTGTTGGATCTGTTTTTTTTTAGGATATTTTTGAGGACATTTGCATCTATATTCCTAAGAGATATCAGTCTGTGATTTTCTTTTCTTGTGATTTCTTTATATGGCTTTTGTATGAGAGTAATTTTGGCCTCATATAATGAATATGTCCTTCTCTTCAAATTTTTGGAAGAGTTTGAGCAGGTTTGGTGTCAATTTTTCTCAGAATGTTTATAGAATTCCCCTGTGAAACCATCTGGTCCTGGACTTTTCTTTGTTGAGTAGTTTTTTGTTAACTGATTAATCATTACTAGTTATTGTTTTTTTTTGAGATATTGTAGTTTTTCTTGAGCTGGTGTAGGTAATTTGTGTGTTTCTAGGAATTTGCCCATTTCATCTACATCATCTAATTTATTGGTGTACAGTTGTTCATAGAATCCTCTTTCATTCTTTTTATTTAAATTTCAGTATGGTTGGTAGTAAAGTCCTCCTGACATTTCTGATTTTAATTATTTGCGTATTTGCACTCTCTCTCATTTATTTATTCATCAATCTAGATAAAATTTTGTCAATTTTATTGATCTCTTCAAAGAACAAACATGGGGTTTCACTGATTCTATTTTTCCCTCTATTTCATTTATCTCTGTACTAATCTGTCATTTTCTTCCTTCTGCTTGTTTTGGGTTAGATTTGCTCTTCTTTTTCTAGTTATTACAGTTTTGGGGTTAGGTCTCTGATTTGAATTCTTTCTTTTTTAATGTAAGCATTCAGAGCTATGAAATTCACTCTTGGCATTGCCTTTGCTCTATGCTGTATTTTGGTATGTTGTAGGCTCATTTTCATTCACCTCAAGATATTTCCTAATTTCCCTTGTGATCTCTTCTTTAACCCATTGGTTATTTAAGAATGCATTGTTTAATTTCCACATATTTGTGAATTTTCCATTTCTCTCTGTGTTATTTAGTTCTAACTTCATTCCATTGTGGTCAGAAAAGATATATTGTTTGATTTCCATGTTTTTTAATGTATTGGGACTTTTTTGTTACTTAAGATATGTTCTATCCTAGAGAATAATTCATGCACACCAGAGAAGAACCTGCATTCTGTTACTGATTTATAGTTGGGTGAAGTGTCCTATGTATGTCTGCTAGGCCTAGTTGGTTTAGAGTATCATTCAAGCCTTCTATTTCCTCATTGATCTTCTGTCTAGATGTTCTGCACATTATTGTAAGTGGTGTATTAAAGTCTCCTACTATTAATGTAAAACTGTCTATTTCTTCCCCCCTCCCAGTCTGTCAATGTTTGCTTCATATATTTCGGGGTTCTACTGCTAGGTGCATACATATTTGTAATTATTACATCATCTTGTTCAATTGGCCCCTTTATCAGTATATATTAATCATCTTTGCCATAGTATATCCACCCCAGTTCACTTTTGGTTACTACTTGCATGGCATATTATTTACCATCTTTTCACTTTCATTTAGCTATGTCTTTGAATTTACAGTGAGCCTTTTGTTAACAGCATATAGTTGGATCATGTTTGTAAAGCAATTTTATTGAGTTATATTCACATACAATAGGTTCCATCCCAGGTGTGGAAGTTTAGTATGATTAAAGAGTTTTGCTTTCATTATCACAGTCAGTTTTAGAACATTTTCTTTTCTCCAAAAAGAAAAACCCCATAAAATTAGCAGTCACCTCTTAATCTCTCTATCTTTCCCTAGTACTATATAACCAATAATCTAATTCTGTCAATATATTTATTTATATTTATGTTTTATACAAATGAAATTAGACCATATATTGTACTTTGTGTCTTGTTTCTTTCGTTTAGCATGATGTTTTTAAATCATTTTATTTTTTAATTAGAGAAGTTGCATATTTACATAAAAGCGATATAAAAAATACAACATTCCCACATACTCCCCTGCATTAGTCAGCCAAAGAAGTTCTGATGCAAAGTACCAGAAATCTGTTGGCTTTTATAAAGGGTATTTATTTGGGGTAAAAGCTTACAGTTACAAGGCCCTAAAGAATCCAACTCAAGGTTGCTTTCACTCCAAACTCTGTCGCCATGTGTTGAAGCAAGATGGCGGGCAACCTCAGCCTGGTCTCTCCTTAGTCGCTCAGTTCTCTTCAGCTGCAAACTATCAGGCGAATGGCTCATCTCTCCCCGGAGCTCCAGGATCAAAACTGACAAAGTTCTCTTTTCTTCCATGTCTATGGACTCTCTCTTTTCCTGTGTGTCTTCCTGAGTGAGTATCCATTTATATCAGCCCACCGGGGGGGCGGGGACTCAACCCTGAGTCATATCCTCCTGACATGTCAGCTGACTCTAATGCATCCAAAGGGTATCACACCCAGAGGAACAGACCAGTTTACAAACATAATCTATCTTCTTGGGGTTCATAAATGATCTCAAACTGCCACACCCCTTATTGTTGCCACTTAGCGTTAGTGTGGTACCTTTTATAATTGATGAAAGAATATTAAAATATTACTGTTAACTATAGTCCACAGTTTGTATTAGGTGTAGTTTTCCTCTATATCGCCCTATTATTATCACCTTGCAATAGTGACATACATTTGATATAGTTCCTGAAAGTATCTTCTTATATTTGTATTGTTAACTACAGACATCGCCCATGACAGGGTTCCCTGTGTTATAGAGTCCCATGTTTTATCCTTTAGCATTCCTGCTAGTAACATAGATGACCCAAACTTCCCCTTTCAACCACATTTGCACACATAATTCGGTGCTTTTAATTACATTCATAATAATGTGCTACCATCACGTCTGTCCATTTCCGAACACTTACAATAAATCTAATTAAAAACTCTGCACAAATGAAGCATCAGCTCCCCTGTCTCTACCCCCATTCTATTTCCTGGAACCTAAATTCTAGATTCTAACTTTATGAGTTTGCTTATTATAATTAGTTCATATTAGTGAGATCATAATACATTTGTCCTTTTATGTATGACTTATCCCACTCACATAATGTCCTTAAGGTTCATCTATGTTGTAACATGCATCAGGATTTCATTCCTTCTTACAGTTAAATAATATTCCAGCATATGTATATACAACATTTTGGTTAGCCATTTGTAATGGTTTGACAGTTTATATAATTATGAATTCCAAAAATATAAATTGAATTATGCTTGTAAACTCATCTCCTAATCTGGGCGTGATTGAGCCATTAACTGCCTCATCCGTGGGACATTGAGCCCCACCCCTTGGTGGGTGTGGTCTCAAGTATAAAAGGTTACACAATAGGCAGCAGATTGGAGAAGCAGATTTGAGAAGCAGCTCTGACGGTGGAGTGAGCTGTTCGCCTGATAGTCTACAGCTGGCCTTGTGGAGAGACACAAAGCATAGAGAGCCTCATGGTCTACAGCTGAACTTGTGGAGGAAGCAGAAGCTAAGCCCAGAGAGAAACGCAACCCCAGCAGGAGAGAAACCCAAAGGCCTGAGCCCTTGCAGACGTCAGCAGCTGTCTTGCTCTAACACGTGGACTTTGATATGAGAAAAAACTTATGCTTTGTGCCCTGGTAACTGTAAGCTTCTACCCCAAATAAATACCCTTTATAAAGACTGACCAATCTTTGGTATATTTCCAAAGGCACCCCTGTGGCTGACTAATACACCATTCATTGATAGACACTTGGGTTGCTTCCATCTTTTGGCAATTGTGAATAATGCTTCTATGAACATCAGTGTGCAAATGTTTGTTCACATCCCTTCTTTCAGTTTTTTTTGTGTTTATACCTAGTGGAATTGCCAGATCATATGGCAAGTCTATCTTAACTTCTTCAGGAACTGTCAAACTGTCTTCCACAACTACTATGCTATTTTACATTGCTCCCAAAAGTGAATGAGTATTCCTTTTTCACCATATCCTTGTAATTTTCTGATTTTCGAATAGTGGCCATTCTAGTTGGTGTGAAATGATATCTTATTGTAGTTTTGGTTTGCATTTCTCTAGTAGCTAATGATGTTGAGCATCTTTTCATGTGCTTTTTAGCCATTGGTATTTCCTTTTTGGAAAAAACAGTTTATTCAAGTCTTTGCCCACTTTTTAAATTGGTTGTATTTTTATTGTTGAGTTGTAGGATTTCTTTATATATTCTGACTGTTAAAACCTTATTGAATATGTGGTTTCCCAATGTTTTCTCTTATTGAGTAGGCTGCCTTTTCACTTTCTTGACAAAGTGCTTTGAAGCACAAAATTTTTTAATTTTGAGGAGGTCTCATTTATCTATTTTTTATTTAATTGCTTGTGCTTTGGGTGTACAGTCTAAGAAACCATTCCCTTCCACAAGATCTTGAAGGTGCTTCCCTATATTTTCTCCCATTTTATGGTCCTGGCTCTTATATTTATGTCTTTGATCCATTTTGAGTTGATATTTATATAAGGTACATTTTCATTCTTTTGGATATGGATTTCCATTTCTGCCAGCACCATTTGCTGAAAAGACTATTTTGCTCCTGTTGAGTGGCAACCTTGTCAAATATCATGTGGCCATAGATATGAGAGTCTATATCTGCACTCTCAACTCAATTTCATTTGTCAATATGTGTATGCCAGTACCATGCTGTTTTGACCACTATAGCTTTGTAATATGCTTTAATGTCAGGAAGTGTGACTCTTTCAATTTTGTTCTTTTTCCAAATGTTTTTGCCTATTCAGGGCCTCTTATGCTTCCAAATAAATTTGATGATTGACTTTACCATTTCTGCAAAGTAACTTAGAATTTTGATTGGGATTGCATTGAATTCGTAAATCATGTTGCATACTATTTACATCTTAACAATATTTACTTTCCTATCCATGAACAAGGAATATCCTTCCATTTATTGAGGTCTTCTTTGATTTCTTTTAGCAATGCTTTGTCATTTTCTGTGTATAGGTCTTTTACATCCTTGATTAAATTTATTCCTGGATATTTGGTTATATTGGATTATGGTTTACATTATAGTTTACATTGTAGTTTACACTCTGACTCACACAATTTTGTAAATTATGACGATATAAACAATGGTCTGTTATCTGCCTTTGCAATGTCATTTAAGATGATTCCCAAGTCCTGAAAATGGACCCATATTACACCTATTTTCCTTTTCCTTCCCCCCAGAACCTCCAGTGGCCACTGCCTCCTCATCAATGACAAAAGTTCTTCCATTGTTAGAATCACACTTGTTTTTTCTCATCACTTTCAGGATTCCAACCTTCTGTCTCCTTGCTTCCATGCGTTTTGCTTCTCTACTTCCCAGAAAGACCTTCTCCCTCTCCCCAGTGTTCTACTGCAAGACTTAAAGCAGGCAAGCCCTTTTCCCAGACCACCTGACTCAATTGTTTCTTAGGCTGCTTTTGCCTGGATGGCAAATTTTGGGAGGGGGAGATACACCAGAGAAGAGTTTCCCAAGTCAGTCTTCCCAGCTGGAACAAGATTAAGGACCCACCAAGGGAGTGCTGTCCAACACCAAACTCTCTTGGAGAGAGGATGAAAATGGGCCAGGAAGAGCCCCAGGAACTTCTTCTATGGATCCACAAAACTGTGCTGAGTTGGCAGCTACCCAACAAATACAACCCTTCAACTGTCCTCCACAGCTCTTAGGAAGTACCATCTTTCAATCCCCTCTGTCAACTTGTCTGGGGCAGGTTGGAACAATAGCTGCTTTCAGAGCTGGATCTCCAGGGATCTGAAGTAGCTAATCAAAAGCAGTGTTGAATTATCAGACCATGCTCCGCCCGATCTTGGGGAACTGGGTTTTTATGTCTCTTTCTGGCACTAGCAAGCTACACCAGGGGCTGGGCCCCACTGCCATCTGCCACAAGAGTGGGGGATGGGCAATGGTAACTGCTATGTAGTGAGAGCAATTCATTTTAATTTTTTGGCAATTTACAGCCTCTTCCTATTGCTTTTCCCTGGATTCTGCACAGTTATCTACTGGACTCTATAGTTTCAAAATCATTGATTCAGACAGTTCTTGCCTGTGTATAGATGTTGTGGTGGAAGGAATGATTCTTGGAGCTTCATACTCTGCCATCTTCCCACAATTCCCAGAAGCATATTTTTAAAGTACTGATAGGAATGAACTGTTAACCCTTAATTTCATATCTGGTGAAAATATCCTTCGTGAATAAAGGTACTCTAAAGGCATTCAAAAATAAAAGAACACTGAAAGAATTCATTGCCAGCAGACTTGCTCTAAATGAATTGCTGAAGGACATTTTTCAGATAGAAGGTAAATAATACCAGAAGAAACTTGGAGCATCAGTAATGAAGGCAGAACAGCAGAAATGATACATATCTGGGTAAATATAATATACTATTTCCTCTTAAGTTCTTTCAAATATGTTGGACAGTTTAAAGCAAACATTATAATATTATCTTATGGAGTTTTCAATGTAAGGACATGTCAGTCATACAACACATTTCATATAAAATTGGAAGGGCACAGGGACCTATATGGTGATAAGCTTTTTACATTCCACAAGATGAGGCAAAATATTGATTCTAAGTAAACTGTGCAAAGTTAGTTAAATATTGCCCATAGAGCAACCACTAAGACAAAAAAAACCTGTACAAAGAGATAGACTTACA